>SNQJ01S0157018.1:33188-45510 GCA_010110895.2 Picea sitchensis
AGTAGACCAAGCATTACAGATTGTGAGACAAAAAGTATTTGAGGAGGCATCTAGCCTTCCTTTGGAATAGGAAGAGGATGAATGGACTGTGCCTCTCCAGAAATTACAATGTTGTTACAACATCAATGCTGATGAAGACAATGATCCGAGGAAGGTGCACATCACAGAAATAGAAGGCCAGAGAGATGTGTATGGACTAGGAGTTGAGCTTACATTCATTGGACAACCAATCAAGATTAAGAAGGTCAATATTCGAACAGATCAAACACCAAAGTTTACAAATGTTGGAGATTACTAGGATGCTTCCACCATTGACAAAATTACAAAGTTACTGCATGAATATCGGGACTTGTTTCCAACCAAGTTCATTGATATGAAGGGAATTAAAGGGCCTATGGGAGAGATGAGGATTCCTTTAAAACTAGATGCAAGACCAGTTAAACAGAGACCTTACAGATTGAACCCTAAATATAAGGAAAAAGTGAAGATTGAGCTTGACAGAATGTTGGAAGCAAGAATCATAGAACATGTCGAAGAGTCAGAGTGGATTAGCCCTATTGTGGTACAATACAAGAAGACATGAGAGATCGGGATATGCGTAGATCTCAGGAAGTTGAATGATGCATGTTTACATGATCCCTTCCCTACACCATTCACTGATGAAGTGTTAGATAATGTGGGAGGCCAGGAAGTATATTCTTTTACAGATGGATTTTCAGGATACCATCAGATCTGGATTGCCAAGGAAGATCGCCATAAGACCACATTTGCAACAGAATGGAGATCCTACCAATACATAGTAATGCCATTCGGATTGAAGAATTCCCCAACCATCTTTTCCATGGTGGTGTTCGAAGCATTCAAGGAATTTCTACATAAAATTCTAGAAACATATTTTGATGATTGGATTGTTTTCAGTTTATTGAAGAATCATATTGAATGTCTAAGGCTAATGTTGGATAAATGCAGGAAGTGTCAAATTGCTTTGAACCTGAATAAATGTATTTTATTTTCACCATTTGGAGTGTCATAAGGTCATATTGTATGCGAGCAAGGATTGTTGATAGATCCATCCAAGATCGCCATTATAGGTTATCTACCCCCTCCTACTTCAGTTAAACAGTTGCACACTGCGTTGGGACACACATGATATTACATAAAGTTCATTAAGGGATATTCTCAGATTACAACACCCATGGAGAAGTTGTTGAAGAAGGATTGTCAGTTTAGTTGGACAGAAGAATGCCAGTAGAGCTTCGACACACTGAAACAGAAAATGGTTCCTGTGCCTATTCTGGTTTTCTCAGACTAGACCAAGGAGTTTCATGTGCATGTCGATGCATCTTCCATTGATTTAGGAGCTATGTTAGCACAACCGGGAGGAGGAGATATTGACCACCCTTTATCCTTTGCTAGTAGGAAGATATCAATAGAAAAAATTAATTACACCACTACAGAGAGAGAAGGATTGGCCATGGTGTATGCATTGCAGAAATTTCACCACTACTTGTTGGGAGGACACTTTAAATTGTTTACTGATCACTCCACGCTAAAATACCTAGTCAACAAGCCAGTGTTGGGGGGAAGGATATGCAGATGGATTCTGTTGTTTCAAGAATATGATTTTGAGATCATAGTAAAGCCAGGGAGAATGAACGAAAGCCTTGACCATTTGTCAAGGTTGGAACATGGCAAAGCGCCCACCAGTTTGGATGATACACTGTCGGATGCACAGCTATTGGCCATTAGAAATATTGATGACCACTTCACCRAGATAGTCCAGTTCCTACCAATAGGAATGGAACCTAGTGAGTACAAAATTCCTCAGAAKAAATAGCTAGTGGTGTGTGCTACATAATTCTCACTTATAGCCAAACATCTATACAAGATGGGACCTGATGAGATATTGAGAAGGTGTGTTATGGAGGCAGAAAAACCATGGATCCTTGTAGAAGCTCATGAAGGCATCGTAGGAGGACATTAAGCAGGAAAAGAAACTGCACAGAAGGTTCTTAGAGCTGGCCTTTGGTGGCCTACCTTACACAGAGATGCTAAAGACTATTCCAGAGCCTACGATGTATGCCAAAGAGTTGGGAAACCATCCAGAAGAGATGAAATTCCATTGGCACCACAACTGACCCTACAAGCATTCAAAAAGTGGGCCATTGACTTCGTGGGACCTATAAACCCACCAGGAAAGAGCACAGGAGCAAGGTATATAATTACAACAACAAAATACTTGACCAGATGGGTCGAAGTAAGAGAAGTTAAGGATTGTAGTGCAACTACAGCTGCACACTTCATATTTGATGACATCATAACCAGATTTGGATGCCCAAAGATCCTTATGAGTGATCAAGGAACACATTTCATCAATAAGACAATTGAAGCCCTGACTGAAGAATTTGGAGTCCACCATCAGAAGAGTGCACCTTACCATCCATAAGCAAATGGGATAGTTGAAGCATTCAACAAGATTTTGGAAACAACACTAACCAATATTCGCAGTGTGAATAGGGATAATTGGGATCTAAGAGTACCAGTAGTATTATGGTCCTATAGAACCACTTGCAAGAAGATGACAATGCAGACCCCCTTCAAGTTGGTATATGGTCTTGAAGTTGTTGTTCCAATGGAATATCTGGTACCAAGCCTAATAATTGTTGCCTTTACAGATATGGATGACCCTGGTGCTGTTCAAGAGAGGCTTGCATAGTTGGTTGTATTGGAGGAAGACATGTTTATTGTAGGATTCGATCAGTAGGTACAGAAGGAAAGAGAGAAGGCCTACCATGACCGGCACATCAAGAAGAAGGCATTCAAACAAGACAATCTAGTACTAGTATATGACAACAAGTTCATAAAAAATCCTGGGAAGTTTAGAATGCATTGGCTAGGGCCATATGAGATTTATTATGTTACAGAGGGAGGAGTTGTGCAATTGAAAACGTTGAATGGAGAATGGAAGGAAGTTTTGGTGAATGGAAGTCGGCTGAAGTTGTACTATGACAACCAGCTACCTCGCAGCTCTCAATAGAAGCATAAAGAAAAGGCTCTAGGTACTAGGTGTAATTGAAACTGGGTACCAGACACAGAAAAGGCAGTCTGCACAAAGGAAAAAGAGGAGGCATCAAGAAGAAAGTAGAGCTTGCACTGTGTAGTTTGGAGTCGAAGTGAAATAGGAAGCTCAGATCTAAAGTGCCTCGGGACAAGTCACAGGTGAGTGTTGATGGCCTGTTGGCCCTTGGTTATGGAAGTATGTGAAGATCGAGGAATAAAAGGGAGAAAGTGAACTTTGTGGAAGACAGAGTGATTGTTACTGGGTCGAAGTGAGAAAAAGAGAAGAAAAGTTGGAGCGAAGTTCGAGAAAGAAAGTCGTTGAACAAGGAGATTGGGGATGACAGATAAGCAATAAAGAAGGATCATGGACAACTCAACAAGCGGGAAAATCCACCATTAGATTCTTTGGAGCACCACATGAGAAGGAAGGAAAGACAGGCTAGCGAAGCCCTGAAAATACGGGTCAAGTTGACCTAGGGTTTTAGACACATAAGGTTTTGGTATCTAGGGTTTTAGACACCTAGGTTTTGGCCTAAGGATGTTGGTGAGGTATTGTAATGTATAAATAGAGGTCAAGAAGACCTGGTTTGGGTTGGTGTCAAGATTTTCATTGTTGTTATTGATCAATCTAGTTGTTGTTATGAGTGATTGTTGTTGTGTGAGAGAGAAGTTCTAAGAGTGAGAGCCTTCTGGTATTGTAAGATCTTCAGTTGGGTGTGAAGATCAACCCTGCATTTGGGTGCACAGGGAGGGAAGAGAAAGAGAGAAGAAAGAAGATATGCTAGCTAAGAGCACAGACAAGAACTGCATGCTTTACCTTAATATATTATAGCACAGTTTTGTGGACGTAGCCCTAGAGAGAGGGTGAACCACATACATCTTGTGTTGTGTGTGATTGGTATTTTATCTCTATCATTGATATACTATGATTGCATTATTGTTTTAGATCTGATAAGCAGATGTGCAGAATATATCTAAGTTGATAAGTGATATATTAATATTGTGTTGTTCTTGTTTTAAATCCACTTGATATTCCCTTTGGTTGTAGACATCTTTGTTCTGCAACCCCCTCATAACTACTTCGGGTGAGATTTCATATGCTTCGCAGGTGTTGTCGAAAGGCCAGTAGTTAGGGCTTGTTGGTGCACTCTTGGAGCTGAACCCTGGGTTTTCCCCTGTGCCAACATTGACCCTCCATAATTAACAATACCTTTTTGGGTTTCTTGGAAAGAGCTCAATTCAATTGAACTTGAAACCATGTTAAGAGAGTAATAATATACTTGAAACCATATTAAGAGAATAAGAATAGACTTGTAATAGACCTTCAATTATAGGTTTAATTCTAAGTGTTTTTTGTTGTTCATATCTTTATATATAATAAAACAATACCAGACTCAAATGCTTGTAGATTTAAATTTTTCTTCATTACTGTCAAAATGGTTATTAAGCATGCATCATTAATCTCTTGATTCCATCGGGACATGCATGTTGATTATACATTTATCACTTTATTCCATCAGATCATGCTTGATCATTATACATTTATTGTGAAATTAAGTATCTATTTCACAATATTTCAGACAATATTAATTAAACATTTACCATGAAATTCAGTACCAATTTCACAATATTTCAAACAATATTAATTGTAAGTAAGCTTTAAGGTTCATTTTTTGTATAATTAAGTGGAATGCATCCATGCTTTAAAACCATATAGACAAAAACATCGGGGAAGAACACGTACTCTCTACTTATCCTTCCTGACTCTTTGAACTAGGATTAAATCCTACTAGTGCCCTAATGCTCAAGACCTCATTTTCCCAAGAAATACACCGGGCATCTTAAAAACACTGAACTAAATTCCCTCCACAACATCTAGGTACAACCCCAGGCATCGAAGTCCAATCCCACAACACCATCAGCAAGAAAAACTCTATCCATTCTTCAGGAATTCGACATCACAACTCCAATACAAGGCATAATATTTACTAGCATAAGTAGTAGATTGATTTTTCCCTAGCCCACAATATTTTACTTGTGATATTCTCCTTCATGGTTATGGACTCCCATGAGATCATCAAATAAATCGGCCCTCTCGGCCCTAGTGGATAACCTTACAATCACCACCTCACATCATGCAATCATTTCATTAGTTGTTATATCATCATCTCATAAAATAATCTGCATGCTAACTCTCGCATGTCATCATGAGAAAAAACATTATTTTCATTAGCGCATGTTCCCACATGTCATTTTAAACATCTCATCATGATAAAAAAAAAAATCCATGTAAGTAACACATGCCATCACATTATGACATATTGTCATAATGTTATAACATCAACATATCTTTATCAAATATATATTACATCAAAATGAAACCACGGGCTAGCATAAAATCATGAATATAATAATCATCTCAAAACATCATCATCATTCACCAACAAAATCGATTTAACTAGATTCCATAAATAACAGTGAGTACCAACTTTTATATCTAATAAATATCATCCAAACATCCATCTACTATATGGATCCTATTGGTTAAGTTTGTCATCCTAGGATGGATCATTAATACTAGGTTCTAATCAAGATACAAATTGTTTTTTAGACAATCACTTCCTCTTATTTCAACACAAAAGGTTGACAATTAAGGGGGTATACATAATCACCCTATCAATATGCTAAAGTTTTCATATAAATTTCTTATCTTAATTCATGGTTAACCTTCAAGTAATCCAAACACTAAATCCACCACATTCAATGAAAGTATTCTTACTGAGCAATGAAATTATGCAACAAGCTATTAATTCCATTAAATCATCAAATCCTAAATCAAATTCCCATGTTTATCACGACATTAATAAGTGTATCTAATGTTAGTTCGTCCTTTTATTGCTCTATCTTGTAGTGCTCTTTATATTTTGGATCATTTCCCCAAAGTGGTAACATCACCTTTCAGACTGCTCTAGCCAATGGACACTAGGTCATAATATTTTAAGTTGTCTAACATGTTTTATCCACATACATGAAGGAATGGCTAAACTCAAGTGAGCTAGTCTAATTCATATACATAACCAATCATTGACATACTGGTTTCTTACTCTTCATAAAAGGTGTGTACTCATTGATCTGAATTATTTCACTTTTGTTATAATTCGTTTCTTTGGAACTAATACCACATATATTTCTTAATCACGCCTCCTCTAAATGATATCATACATTCCATGTCATGGTTTGGAAGCCATAGAAAATTTTGCAAACAACCTTCTAAATTAAAAAGTAATGCTCAAAATACCTCTAAATCCTCATTTAGTGATTTTCAATCCAATAGTCATCTCACTCAAAAAAACCACAAGCTCATTCAACAGTACCAAATGATCATCTTCCCAAATATTGCAAGTCAAAAATCAAGGTGAACATTTTTATGTGCTAAGGCATAAGGTCACTTAATGCAAAGATTATTCCTAGTAAGTTCCATCCACCATTCAAACATTCAAGTAAATAAAAAAATTCAGTCAAAATGCCAAGAAAAAATGGCAATGTTTTCATCACTAACTATTGGCACAATTGCAATCACTTTTCTAGAAAATTTTCAAGTAGCACAATGGAAACAAGTAAGCTCTTCCTTCAAAAATAAAATCATTTATTCAAGCAAAATAAAACCACTCATTCAAGCTCTTTCCTTCCCCTCTTCAAGATGCTAAGTCCTCAAGCAAGACAAACTAGTAACCATTAATTACTATAACTCAACAATCATTTGAATCCATTTTATATATTCTCAACAATCCTTGCATAATTTCTTCACATCACATGAAAAGTTCACAGGGCCCATTTGTTGCTTATGTTGTCTAGTAGTCTCCATAAATCTGTAGTTTGTTTGCCAATTTTCCACATAAAATTTACTTGAAGGAAGCAAACATAACCATGAGGTGTCAAAATCCTAAACACCATTTAGAATTTTCCTAAGAACGAGCTCTTTATTTTCCTCTACAATATTTTGAATGGCCATATTGGCCAAATTGGATGGTTGACCCTCCAGAATTAACAATACCTTTTTGGGTTGCTTGGAAAGAGCTCAATTCAATTGAACTTGAAACCATGTTAAGAGAGTAAGAATAGACTTGTAATAGACCTTCAATTATAGGTTTAATTCTAAGTGTTTTTTGTTGTTCATATCTTTATATATAATAAAACATTCCCAAACTCATATGCTTGTAGATTTAATTTTTTCTTCATTACTATCAAACTGGTTATTAAGAATGCATCATTAATCTCTTGATTCCATCAAGACATGCTTGTTCATTATACATTTATCACTTTAATATTCCATCAGATCATTCTTGATCATTATACATTTATTGTGAAATTTAGTACCGTTTTCACAATATTTCATACAATATTAATTATACATTTATCRTGAAATTTAGTACCGATTTCACAATATTTTAGACAATATTAATTGTAAGTAAACTTTAAGGTTCATTTTGKGTAGAATTAAGTTGAATGCATCCATGCTTTAAAACCATATAGATACAAACATCATGAATTTGACACAAAAGGATAACAATATGTAAGCCAAATTTCACATAGTTGAAGGCAAGATCTCTTGCATGTGTTTATTCTTGACAAAAAAAACTAATATGGTCTTGCAATATGAATAAGGGATAAGGAAATAATATATGAGACATATTCCACAGGCCATCGAATAGGAATAGATGACATATACATAGTCATTATAAAAGTCAAACACACACCCAAAATACCAATGAAAATGTACATACTTAAGGTCATAAGGTCATAAAGGATCAAGTTTGAAATTATTTTTTTGTTTTGTTTTGCAAGATTGTAATCATTCAACCTATTGGTCCAAGTGATTTTTTTCCATATAAAAAATATGTTAGTCAAAATCAATCTTGTGAACCATATAAGAAGAGAGTAGAGAAGGAACATTTTAAGAATTGTCAGTCTAACACACTGAAGGTCTCCAGTTCAAGTCTGGATGACGCCATTTTGTTTTCCTCGGTTTTATCACTTTCAGGAGTCAAGCGTCAGCTGGAGTAATGGAATTTATCAGGAAAATACCTTCACTGCATGTGTAATTGAGCCTGGCACCTCACAATGCATCCTAGTGCCTCTACACAAATCTACCATAGTAGAGGAAAACATGAACTACATCAAAACCCTACAAGAATGGTTATATGTTCTTGAAAATCAGAATGACTAGTGTGGGAATACATCATTTATAATTTTTAAGAATATATCTTGAAAAAACATATAAATGAAAAATAATAATCGTACACATAACCCAGGGAAGATCTTTGGGACCTGATAACTCTCTTCAAGTGTTTGATGGCTCCTTTCTTCATTTACAAGTCAACAACTAAAATTCACGAATATGCCATTTTTTTGTTTATTTATTTATTTTGTAGGTTGAAGAAGTGCACAATTTTGTTTGACTACATAATCCAATAGATCCATACTCCAACAATCATGGATAGTCATCTCATATTTTCACACATTAATACATGAGTAGATCTATATCATTTTTGTCGAAACACTTCCATTGAATCCAAGGAGAAATATAAACCTTAAAACACTTGCATGCTCTAGAAGGACTCACGTCTAGGCCTTCACTTCTTCCAATCAAAACCATGGGGCATGCAAAAATTCATTTTCCTTTACATTTCAAAATAGGATTTACACTTGCTTCTTCTCATGCAGTTAATCGAACTCACGAGATCCTTTTAGATAATCRTTTTAACAACCATCAGACTACCGAGGAAAACCCCCATGAGAATAAGAACGAGTTGAACAAAGGTCAAGTCTGCAAAGTATGGATTTTTTCCATTAATAGAATATTTATTTTGGGCATTATGTAAACATTCGATTTTTTGAACTTTTTTCTTAGGAATCAGGTGAAATAGATTTTGCTGAAATCACCATTTTCTATTTTTTAAATTACATTTTTTAATGTAAAAATGGATTTAGGACCCTGAAAAATCTCGAGGCATTATAATTATACAAAATATATCACTCAAAATTGGAAAACTGGAGTTCCATCAATTTTTGACCATATTTTAATAAAAATTGATAGAAAAATATACCAGTAAAAACTTCAAAAAAATAGAACGTAATCTAAACCATACTTTTTACGTTGAGTTTGTTACAACAGTGATAATCAAAATATGTGTGTTTGACCAAGAATGTATTTGAGATAAGCCTTGAATACCTTTTCTTAAATTCCCTATAAATTTTGAAAAGAAGAAGTGAAGATTCATAGGACTGCTCCTCTATATAAATCACAATCGGAAAAAGGAAGCACAACCCCAACATGAGAATCAATGTTGGGGTTCTCATGTTCAAATGAGAAAGTGACTATAAAATTATGCTATAATGTTGTCCATTATGTAGTGCCTCTGCATAGTTCCTAGTCTACATACCAATTTTTTGGAACTCCTTTTAGTGTATGAATAAAGGGATGAGGCTATTATTCTGGTGGTGTCATTTTCAATAGTGTTCTACACTTCTCCAAGTGTTCTGTTGGTGTCCCCTATCCATCATATATCTACAGTTCATTGCTTCTTTGTTATGCGCCAAATCTAATGCTCAGTAACCGCTTACATTGGTACCATTCCTTGACTGTCTCTTTGTGCACACCCCACCATCTTGCAGGTGTTTCCTTGAGTGCTATGTCCAGAGCTAAGAGTCTCTGATTTTATAAAACTTCATCTTTGTATCTTGTTAGGAATTATTATAAGTCATTCACCCCATGAAAAATGGGAGGTTCTCTTATCTTTGTACCTACCCATCTTATTGCACGGTCTATTCTTTCACACCTTCTTGTGGATACTTCTTGTAATCTTTGCTTCCAATTCTCCAAACCTATATCTGAGTCTAAAGATAATGATGTGATGCCTCTCCATTTGAGTACTCCATCTGCAGTTGGATTTACATAATCGTCTTCTCGCGTGGTGGTTTTGTATAACTAGTTGATTTCCTCCAGGTCTAAGAAAGTGGGTTCTACAAACCTTTCTCCTTCTGATGGGTCTAGTGGCGCAATGACTCTGTACTCTCTTGACTCGAATGTCATCTTCCTTTTCTTCAAATTGATTATGGCCTAGTTTTCAAATGCCCAATCCAATCCAAGAAATGTTGGATAAGGTGTTGTGCCATCCAATATTTCTATCACTTCAAAATAGGATTTAGTGCACACTCCATCCATATCTACTATCACACCCTTTATCCTTCCAATTGGCAGAACCCTGTGTTGATTTGCTAGTTTCAGCTGAAGAGGTGAATATCCTAATGTGGTCTCTCCCATACATTGCCATGTCTTCTTGGGTAACACATTTACTTAGGAGCCTAAATCCAATATAATATCCCCCATGTTGAAATATCCAATGTTGGCATTCAGTCTAAACTCTCTACTTGTCCTCCTCCTTATATGCAAGTGATTAACTATTTTCTGCTATAGCTTTCCCTCTACGTTTGTGTTACATCTTTCTAGAATATTTTGTAATACTTTAATAGATGATTGATCATTTATTAGTTTCACACAGGATTGTAGAAAATCCTTTATGGTACTTTCTTTTCCTAGGGGTTGTTCTTCATTAGTCTGATCCAACGATGAAGGCATCTCGTACATTGGTACGTCCTGAGTATGTTGCACAGTTGATGTAGATTCAATGTTTATCTTGAAGAATTCTTGTCTATCTTTCTTGAATAGCTCCTTTTCGTTCTGTGCATCAAACTAATTATGTGGTTCAACATTATTCTTCACCCATTGATGTTGTGTTGGATCTGGTCTTACTGTGTCATCTCTTGTTTTAACTCCTCTACGTATAACTATGTTGATATTTCTTCCATCATCTCTTGCTTCGACAGAAATCCATTGAGCATCCTAATTGTTTTGATTCCTCTTTTCCTGGATCTTCCCCAATAGTGTCAGACAATATTTTTTGTCATGATCTAATGTGCAACAATACATACATGTCGCAGGTGGAAGTGGACATTCTCTTGCATAGTGTCATGGTTGTTGACAGTTTTTGCATGCCACCGGTCCTTTGCCTCTTCCAAAGCCTCCTCTACCTCATCCTCCACCTATGTAGCCAGCTTGATCTCCTCGCAGTGCATTGTACTGAGGCACTTGATTGTACTGTGCAAGATTATATTGTGGCTGCGCAATGTTATATTGTTGTGGTGCAATGTTATATGGGGATGGTACTTGGTTAAATTATGGTGCAACTTTCCCTATCATCATTTATGCCTGCACACTATAGGTGTCTTATGTTCTTTCCCTCATCAGCTCCATTGTCCTGTAATATTTGTCATCATGGCCTACTGACTTGCAAAAGTTGCAATATGAACTGTTAGGCACTATCTCATATTTCTACACCATTGGACAATGATATGGATCATGTGCCTGTGTCTTACAGATCTCACACTATAGTCCTCCTATCAACAAGGGGTTTGGCAATCTTGTTGACATGTACTATGTGAATGTTGGGCACTCATTCTTGTGATGTCCTTCTGTCCTACATGTGGTACACCAAAAAAAATTCTCTTTTGTCCTTACTCTTGTTCTGGTTTAGTTGAAATGTTAAATTCTTCAGATCCTCCTTCAACTCTTCTATTGATGGATATGTCTTTTGATATTGGTTATCTTCTAGTTGTAAGGCTGCCTATAGAGCCTCTTCTTGCATTTGAAACTTTTGTTGTCTCGAATGGTATTTCAAGTGTGGTATCAGGGAATTCACAAATAGATGTCTATGTTGCATATTTGTCATGACATACTTCTTCTTTCCCTTCAATCGTTTGAATCTATGGTCAATCTCCCAGACAGATACTCCTAGTTTATGTCATATCTCTATCATCTCATTCATGTATTGATGCTCTGAGCTAGGATTCTGGAATTCATTCATACTCCTCTCCATCAACTTGAAGCTTCTAGAATTTTTAGATCATATTTGAAAGGAAAATATAACCAATTTTTGTTTACAACTTATAGTTAGCATTTAGTTTAAATTCATTTTAAATTTTATTGTTCTAGATTTTGTTTTATTCACAATTTTTATATTTAGGTTATTAAATTGTTTTTTGTTTTTTTCAGAGGTTTCTATTATCATATATTTGGTATGGATCTGATCAAGTCTTGATTTTATTATCTAAATACGTTCAAGATAATTGATCCAAAAAAAACATTGAATTGCTGCAAATAATTTATGAGCAACAACAGATAAGATTTGGAAATGCATTCAAG
>SNQJ01S0157020.1:7565-22211 GCA_010110895.2 Picea sitchensis
ACTACTAACAAGTGCCTCCAACCATGTACCAAGTATGTACCAATCATGTATCATCTACTCATCAACTATGACTCATCAAGATGTACCAACATCATCAACTATACACCTCTGTATGTGCCAATTCATCAACTACTTGTCTCAACCATGTACCCGACATGTACCTCAACCAAATGCCCAGATCAATTTCATCATCCAAATATGATTTGTAACTATGTAATAGACCTGGTGTATGTGATCACATACCTTCAAACCTTCCTTAACTTTAACAAAAAGTGACTAGCATTTTCATCAAACTTTTCTTTAGTCTCACATGACTAGTTTTGGATTGGTCAACAACCCTAACTTGAAATAATCATAACTTTGTACCTATAATGAATAAAGATATGAAATTGATACACAATTTTATTCAGTTTTTTTTATGCAATTCCTCTAGGTTTCACTACTTTGAACTTCTCGGAAAAGAAGTTATAGAAAAAATGGCATACCTTGTTGAATTTTGGCTTATTCTAGAGAGCGACCTTGTAGAGTGCGCCACACACATAATATTTGTTGAATCGCTATGAAACTGTTACAAAAAATACTAAAGACCGTACTCTAACCAACACATTTTGTCTTACTGAATTTGGATATGTTATGAAGAAGTTATGACGTTTTTACCCAAAACATATGTTTTAGACTAGTTTCAGGACTAGCCACAAACCCTATTTTCCACGTAGTGTAACTCCAAAAATACAACGACCCATAAGATGAATTTTTTACCACAGATACTTGGATATGTTTGCTCAATGTCGTAGAAATTTAACGGTCTAAGTCATTCTAGAAAAAAAATTATTGCGAAAATGATGAGACAACCTGTAAATAACATACCTTAGAAAGCATCATCAAAAGAATTTATCCTTCCTTGAATTTTGGCCTTCTTTTCTTCACCTTCCCTCAGAAATTCACCTTAGATATCCTTTGGTTACCTCAAACACCTATAGATATTAAATATGCTCAAGTTTTTTTTTAAATGAGAGAGCATTTCCTCTTATTTATACTCTCCAAGTAGCTTCCTTAAAAACATCTTCTAGGTCACTTTGCACACTTTCATTATTTTAGGGTCAACCCACTTCCAATTTCTCCATTAAATTTATTATTTAAATAATTTATTTTTGTATTCACTTTGAATTGTAGTATAGTCATCACTTCACTTTATTATTTACCCTCTAAAATCTCTTAAACCACTTTGACTACTTTGACCTTTTGGGGCTTCTAGATGACATATGAGGGTCCTCCAACTTCGTAAGGCCATAACTCTCAAACCGTGAGGATTTATGTGACGTTCCACATACCACCATAAATGGAATGACATGTACTATCCATATAGAATAGCATTACCTGCAAATATATAAAAACTCATAGCGTTATCCATCAAACAAACTTGGGTCCATTACCCAAACCTGGGTTCTCCAACTTCTCATGGCCATAACTCACTAACCGTAAGGAGTTATGTGACATTCCACATACCACCGGAAATGGAATGACATGTACTATCCATATAGAATAGTCTTACCTTAAAATATATTAAAACTCATACAATTATACATGAAAAAACCTTGGGCCCATTACCCAAATCTTTGTGCTATCGGACTTTCTCCAAGGGTTGACATCAATCACTAAGGGTTGACATCAATCTACAATATCACTCTCCAATGGTTGAAATCAATGAAAACCAACAATCCATACCAACTATGCATCAGCCTAAGCCAACTATCTGATAGATAGGTGCATGAGCATGTTGTGTTTATTTGAAATCGCTTCCAAGCAGTGTTCTAGTGTTGGGATATGTGAAACCATTCAAAACAACAAATTGGCTACAAAAAGATGAAAAAATGAAAAACGCTGAAAATCATGGTTGATAGGTGGATAAGTATCTCATACCGATTTAGAATCATCTCTGAGTTGCGATTTAGTCTTGGGAGGCGTGTAATCATTCAAAACTACAAATTAACTACAAAAAGATGGTTGTAACTACTTACAAAAATTATGATAATTTTTATAAAATCAGTTTGAAAACATGTCGGTGCATCCCTTGTCATGTTGTTTCTGCAAATTTCATCTAAGTGTTACGCAATTTCTTGTATGGGGCACAAAACCCATGTCTCATAATTTCTCGATTCAACTTCAATTATTTACAAATGACGTGCAAAAAGTGCCCTTCAAGAAAGATGCTACAGGAAATATGGAAATTATATCAAAGTCTGCTTCAAAAACATACCTGTAGATCCCTAATTATGCACTTTCAAAAAAAAAAATTAGTGTATTACTCAATTTGTTACACGGGGCATAAAACCTACGTCTTAAATTTTTTTAATTCTGCCTCATCTACTAACAATTGTGGTGTAAAGATCATCCCTAGGAATAAAAATATGCTTGTAACAGCCTTTTTGTAGCTACAAAAAATCACTTGAATTTGAAAACAAATGATGGTGGATCAAATAATGTGCTTATGATATCCTTTTATGAATGTTTGAATGGAAAGGACTAACATCTATATTTTCTTTATCTCCCCCACACTCGAGATCTTGCATGTCCTCATGCACATGAAGTAGAGGACTATGTATCCTTTATGAAGGCTCATGGAGATTCTAATACCTTCTAGACATTTGTATCCAACGAGAAAATTCACACTTGATCCATGTACCTGAACCAATACTAGAAGAGATTTTTTAAAGACTACGAAAAATAGAGCACTACAATAGCTATCTGTTGCACCATATACACAACTTGCCGAAAATTGTTTTGGAAGACCATGTAGAGAGACAGGTATCATCATATGTGTACCCTACCGATAATCTTTAAGTGTAACATCATTGAAATCAATCCCTACCGCAAATGTATGTAGTGCCAATGCTCCAAAATCTAGAAAATCGTTTAATGCAAGAGTTTGACCTCCAATTCATAACTACAATGGTTTCTATGTAACTAAATTAATAGCTATGCCTGAATTTCATTCCTATAAGGAATGAGTGTTTCATATTGGTTGAGATTACAAATGTTTCAATGATAAGACCTCCAATGAAAGGTCCAAGGCCAAAAATAAGTGAAATTAGGAAGCTCGATGTGTTCTTTCAACTTTGTCCCTATTCAAAAAGTATCATTGATTGTGCTAAGTGTCTCCATAAATGCTTCCTTAAAATTGTTGGTCACAACTTCTGCTATCACCATCCATACCATATAGTGAGCTACAAAACCCTTAGAGAATGGCAAGAATTTGTGGAATGATTCAACACATATGAATGCTAGAACAACCACCAAAGGACATGGGAAGTTGGTTGGGACATAATGATACTCCATATCCATACTCACATCTAAGACTTCTGGAATTTTATGCACAATGATGGCTATAGTTACCAAAACACTTTGTTGAGCTGGAAAAGGAGACTCGAACACCTAAACCTTCACCAAATGAATGAAGAGTCAATATTCCAATCACCAAAAGAATATTTCTAGCATATGCCCCTTTTATATATAGCATGCTAACTTCACCATATTGTTTCAGGCACTTCTGATAGCATAAAATGAAAATTCCTCCGGCCAGGATGCCAATTACAACCTTGCTTCCACCGTCATATTTCTGACCTTCTTCAACAAGGTCGAATCTCGCTACCAACATAACCACTACAACGAACCCATTGCATATTCCAGCACATTATACTTCTAATTATACAAAGAAGAAAGGAACTATACCAAATCCTGTTACCGCTACTTGAAAAGGATCTCAAATGTTTCAACAACCCACTATAGAGTATGTTTTGTACACTACCTCCAGTATCATGCTTGCCTCCATGAATCATTGGTTTACAATATGCAACACATCGAGCATCAAGATATAGTATTGATGATGATATGTCAATAATAGAGAAGACACCAGAAATTGAATCAAAGAAAGAGGAATCAAATATATTCTTAGACTCAGAGCCAAACTTAACATGTAGTTCATGTACTTGAGCTAAAACTTGCAATCAAATAATAAAAGATTAACACATATGCACAATCACCATTCGACTTACTTTGAATTTTATTTGTACTTCCCCTCTCTAAAAATCTACACGATTTCATGACTAAAATCATGAAATTTGGATCTTATGCTTGATTCTTGAACTTTTGACCAAATATAATGCAATCAAGATCTGATAGATCCATTTCTCATGGATATAACAAACAAAACAAAGTAGAGATTTCACAAACCGTCCACAACTAACATTCTAGAAAATATTGGTTTAAGGAATCTTGTGCATCTCTCAAATCCTTCAAAATTTTAGGAAACCATTCAAGTTAAACTTGAATGGGCTCGTACCCCACAAAGCCCATGTGGCATATTTTCAAAATTCTTCTTCATTTGTGTGCAATAGACCCTGAAAATATGTCTCTTTTCTATTCTATGTTGATTTTCATAATTGTTTGTACATAGAATAATATAGGCATGCATCAATACTTCGTGAAGAAGTGGATTTGTGCATCCATATGTAGACAAATTCATGTGATCTTGTTTTTCTTATGAGTGCCTCTGCACATAAACCCTCATCTCATTATTTAGAGATTGAATTGGGTGCACCAATAGTAATCATTTTCCCATCAAGAATCTCATAACTCTTCTACAGGGAGAAATTGGTCTTGGTTGTCTCAAGCTCTTTGTCATAGTTGAGGGATATATAAGAAAGTTTCTCTTTCATATCATGAACAACTTCACGCTCCACAATAGTGGTGAATGAGTAGCCTTTTTCGGTAAGGATCTTCATCAATGCATTAGTTAGATATCAACCAACACGATCTAGCTTGAGGATAGCATGTGGAAGAGCCTATCCTTCATCCTTGGATGAAATCTTTTGCATCCATTCATCCTTGACATTGAGTATACCGCACTTATTTTCATCTCTAGCAACAAAGAATTCAAATTTAGAAAGGTTTTCTATCTACCTTTCTTGCAATTTTTTAACAATGAACTTGCCATTTTTTGCTTCACAATAGACACTTTCTTTTTACAATTTCATTCTCTCTAATTTTTGTCTTAAAGCTTCCAAATCATCAAGATTTTTTGTAGGAATTTGTAGTTACTAGTGAAATTCTTGATAACCAAAATTGATGATGCTAAACTTGAAGATGTTCTGACGAAATTATGATGCTGGAAATGATGAATTTGTTGCTATTATTGTAGGGTGACAAGAATTTAATTATTGCAAGAACTATGAAACTACTGAAAAACTCTTGAACTGATGAAGATTGCTAATGAACAAGGACATATGAAGACTACACCCAACTTGAGGACCCCTTCTTATTACTAAGACTAATTTGTTGAGATAATAATTACATGCGGTATTTATTGAAATTTATTCATTTCCCTACTCTACATGGAAATTACCATTACCCATTACTCTACATGGAAGTTATCATTACCCATTTTAATTTGTGATTTAACTGATGTATCCAAGTTCTCAAAAAACTCTTTATTTCCAGTGATATGATTAGTACAACCACTATCAAGAAACCAGATGTTACTTGCATTTTCTTGAGCTACATGACATGTAATAAACAATGTCTCAGAACTACTCTCAGTGAAATTTGCATTTTGCTTTCTCATATCTGCTTGTTTCTTCTGGCATTCATTAGCAAAATGACCATACTTATTGTAGTAATAACATTGAATCTTTGATTTTTTCATACCTTTGTGATGCCTGGTTATTATTTTGATTTATCCTTCCTCCTAGGTCTTGATTCTTTCTTTCTTCTCTTTGAAAATTATTTCTTCCTCTTCCTCTGCCAAATGTAATTTGTGTTTTGAATGCATGCTCCAATGAGGTATTGTCATTTCTGTTCAACCCATCTTCATAATTTTTCAAGGAGCCAACCAACTCATCCATAAAATATGTAGTCAAATCTTTAGATTCTTCAATTACCACAATAATTGCATCAAATTTTCTTGGAAAACTTCTTAAAACTTTTTCGACAACCTTTTGATCTACTAGCTCATCACCATTTTGCCTTATTTGATTAACCAAATCCGTAACACGATATGTAAACTGATCTATTGAATCAAAATCTTTCATTTGCAAGTTTTCAAATTCTCTTCTAAGTACTTGGAGTTTGACAATTTTTACCTTACTAGTGTCTTGATATGTTGTCTCTGGAATGTCCCATGCTTGCTTGGCTGTAGTGGTTGGTTTAATCCTTCCAACAACTGAATCATCCAACGCTTGTCCAATTATCTGCAAAGCCCTTTTATTCTTTTTCCTATTTTCATCAAGCTTTTTCTTTTCATCAACACTCAAAACAAACTCATCGTGTGGTTCAACATAACCAATCATTACTACATCTGATAGCTCATATGAATCAAATGTTAATTTCATTCTAAATGCCTAATTATCATATTTTTTCCCAGAAAATGTTGGAATCATAAGTTGCTAATACATGCATGATGCCATTCTTAAAAAAAAATCAAGCCCTAATGACAATCCTTTCGATAAAACAAATTCAGCAAAATAGTCAAAAGATTATAATAACAAAGAGACAGCCAGAAATCGTCACCAGTTTACAAGGAACTTCGCTACTTCATTCCTCGACCCAACCATATTTTCACTACAAATCTTCACCACAGTCGCTTCCTCTCTTTCTCTACCTCCACGGAATTATGAGAGACTTCTCCTTCTTCTTGTTGTATCTCTGCAAATAAAGAAATTTGACAAGTGCAGAGCAATTTCCTTCACGATTTTGTCAATCTTCAGCGAATTGGCCACTGCAAAGATGCTATTCAAAAATTGGAGTCTTATGGAGGCTGGGGACAGTGTTTGCAATGACCGCTCCGACTAGTCCAAATCTGCGATTCAAAAAACTGAAGGACAACTTAAAAAGGGTGTGTGGAGGTGTATGGTTGAAATGCCTCCCGGGAGAGCTTTCCCTTTTGTTCTTTCTTCCTCCCTCAACGGTATTTAGGGTCTTTTAATGAACGTTCACGATTTCACCTCTTCTCTGATCAGATTGGAATCTTGAAGGGACTTTTGACCTCTTTTACAACCAACCACAAATAAAATCCATCAATTCTTTGAGATCCGCTTGGATGCAATTCCGCCAACAATAACACAACGACGCTGTTAACAGAGATCCTCAAGCGAACAGATTATAAAAGAAAAACATCGCCTTCACACAAAATACAAGCTGATCTTCACGTTGGGCTACTTGCTTCTTCTCTCACCGGACTGTTTCATCCCTCAACCTTACAACTCTAATACTACGATGAAGGGGGCAGAGGCAAAAGAAAACACTCTAAGCAAACTGAAAACAAACTCGATATTTCCTTGCTTGAAAACAATTACAATTGCCTCTTAATTATAGAGGTCTTTGGAAGGATCCCGAAGATCCAGAGAGTTCACGGAGTAGAAAATATTTAGAAATGTCGGTGGATGAACAATAACTGGTGGTTGATGGAAGCTTCAATTTTAAATGTGGTTGGTAGAAATTAATCCAACCAACACTAAACAGGAAGGATATAATGTGCTACAACAATGCACATCCAGAGGATATAATGTGCTACAACAATGCACATCCAGAAAAGTGAACCTCTCCAAGGGGGTGCATACCTTCAAGGCATCTTTAGCTCATTCCTCCATAAATAATTGATAACCATTTTAACTAAATAAATGTACTTTGATTAATAACTTAGTATAATTTTTGAAATGCTTTTTTTAATGCAGGAAAAACTCTAAACTTATAATATTTATAAAAACATTTTAAACTTGATTCTCATAATTTCCGAGTTTGCTATTTGAGAGATTATTTATGCATACGCTTCTAACTGCAATCTTAATAATTCATCAATTTTCATAATAAAGACGACAGATGTCCCCTCCCAAACACAAAACCATATCTTCCCTGTTCCATATTACTTTGAAAAAATGACACATTACCGCCGTATTCGGGAAGACACTTTATGGGTGACGATGGTCATTCATAAAGCACTGAGAAAAAGATAAGACATTCGAACTCAATAAACAGGGTTGACATGGAGGTGAGGAAGTCTGATCAGGGAAGCATATGTAAGTAACCCTTTCAACATCCTCTTTGAACAAGTTATTCGCAAGCCATCTGTGGGAATCCTTTGCTTCCCATCTTCAGTTACCTACAATTCCTCTGGAACACTTTTCAAAATTTGGTGGAACGATGGACAAAATTCGTTATCGCAAATGGGGAGGTCGGATAGCAACAGTCAGCGTGCTCTTGCGTTTGTTCGTTGTGATTAGTGCTCAACCAGGTGATTCAACAATCTAACTTCGTTTTATTTTATACTGTTCAATCATTTAGTTTTCATATTTGGCATATAAGATGTATTTTCCTTTTAATCGATCTCTGTCAGTGCGGCAGGATTTCTGAGCATCGATATAACATGGGTTACTGATGCTAATTACATAGACGCCGGTAGGACAGAACAGACAGGCGACACAGCCTTACCATCTTACCGGCAAAGTCTACGATTATTTCCGAAGCCTCTCAACAAGACTTGCTATCAGTTGTCTATTGCCCCCAGTGTGGTTTGTCGTTGGAAATTACAGTGGGTTTCAAAACTTGCCAAGCTTCTCTTTCTCTGTTGAGACACTGGACATGTTGGCTGTGCGAAAGGATTATCTAAGGAAAGAATCTTGGCTAGTTCAGTCACAGTCACAAATACAGATGGATTATCTAAGGAAAGAATCTTGGCTAGTTCAGGCACAGTGATGTATGTTTGCTTGATCAGAACCTCTGAGAGTGATGGAGAGGCTAAGGCAGGATCAATGTTGATTCTTCATTCAAGAACCGCTGTTGGTAGAAATTCTACTGCCAGGTGAACGTTTATAAAGATTTAAATATTTACAAAATCTCCGCGTCTAGTGGTGATGATATTTATTGCAATATAGTAAAATTATAAATTTTAAAAGATATCTCTATATATCACAGTGCCATATCTTTTAAATTGTGCTTTGTATGGTAAATTAAGCAGGTATCCTCTTGACAACTTCGACCGCATATGGGCAACCAGTGATGCATTTTTAAATGCTCAAACTAAAGATAGTGTACAGACTGTAAGTTCCCAAGTGCCCATTTCAACAAAGAATACCAAGGACTTTCCTCCAGTTGCTGTCATGCAAAATGGATGGGTTGTAAACAGCGGGAACCCCTCCTTTGGATTGAATGAGCGAATGTTCCTGCAAGGAACCAAATCATTACTTCTGTTGTATTTTGCAGAGATCGTGAGGCTAAAAATGTCGGAATCGAGATCTTTTTACATCACAATAAATGGTGTAAAACGGTCTGAAACCATTATTATGGCGCGAAATTATTCTGCTTTAGAGCTACCCTTTGTATCCACTACATCAGATATCCAATTTAATCTAGTGAAGGCCCCTAACTCGACCGTCGGTCCGATAATTAACGCCTTTGAATATTTCGCCCTGGTTGATACGGAACCGGCAACTGATTTACAAGATAGTAAGTGTGCTCACCAAACTTCTCATACTCAAATTACTGATATTATTATTGAACGTCTGACCAAGTAGCTTTTAAATTGCAGTTGAAGCTCTCGACGGTATCAAAAGGAGTTTTAACATAAAAGATTGGATATCCGATCCTTGCTATTTAATCCAGTGGAAAGGGATTAGCTGTGATAGGAGCTCTTCCCCCATAAGAATTTCGGAAATGTAAGTTTAATTCTTCGATTTGTTTACAGCTCAAATTGTAAAATTGACTAGACTTATAGGTGAGATTGTAAGAGCTCACCACATTCCTCTTGTTTCCAGCGATTTATCGGGAAGGAATCTTACAGGATCGGTGCCGAAAGATATTGGACAGTTGACGGCATTAGTTAATGTGTAAGCCGAATTCGACTTTTTCTCCCGCTTTGTAACCCATAAGTAGCTCTGCGAAGAAATCCTCCAAATAGATTACATCAAGTACCAAAAGACTATTATAAAATGTCTCCATGTCCTGTTTGATAACAGAAACACAACTAGTTTTGTAGTGAAATTAGTTATGGTTGAAAAGTTCGGGAATGTTCTTCATAGGTGTTCAAAGTGTTAGCTGCTTATAAGCCTCCCACATAGGGACATACAGCGACCTAAAGTCTGCCGCAACTCTACTCAGATCTGGAAGAGAATAATTAAAATCTGCTGCAACTCTGTTCCTCAAATCGATTTCGAAGAGGATAGATAACGTTCATAGCACAGCCTGAGCAGCTATATACATGCATATACTCTGTTTCCTGTAGCCCTGTTTCCAATTCCTCAGATCAGATAACGATCCTCTCTTGAATTATGATTCTAGCCCAGGAGTCGATCTCAAGACGTGCACATCTATTCGCAACAAACATACAAACAGACCCTGTAAACACAGTAACTTGGACATGAGATCGTGAGAAGATATTACTCAGACATATTTAAAAATTTAAATGCCTATTTTTAAACAACTAACAACAGATTTTTAAATTTTATCACGGAATTTTTTGGGCGTTCCAATGGCCCTAATATCCTCCGTGCTATGCCCATCCCGTGCTCTGAATGCCATAGCTTTTCTTTGAATGCCGTAGTTTTTATTTGAATATTATCATCTGTGCAGCATTTACCCATTCTTGTTGAAATTAACAGGTCACTTCACAATAATCATTTGATGGGACCGTTGCCAAATTTTTTTACTTTGACCATGCTGGAGAGACTGTAAGTTTATTTTCAACATAAAATATTCGTTTGGTCAAATTATAGTCTTAGCTCTATGCATTTTCACAAAACCAAAATTTACTTTTGTTATTATGCAGATATTTACACAACAATAATGTTATTATGCAGATATTTACACAACAATAACCTGGGCGGTAATGTTCCAGACTGGTTGTCTGAACTTAAAAACCTTAAAGAGCTGTGCGTCTCCCTCTCTTTATCTATTTTTTCCCCAATTCTTGTTCAAAGTTAAATGGAATTGACTAGTCTACAGAAATATATTTTTTCCTTTTTTTAAATGGCCACAACCATCTGTATTGTCGGAGACATATCGAGAATAATAATTTCAGTGGAGTGATTCCTGTGCAACTCCTCAATCGTTCATTGAAACTCAAGTAATCATATGCTAATTTATATTCCTTATGTTTATACAAAAATCCCATTATAATGTTTTGAGGTTTACAATTTTGTTTCATATTTTCTATACTAAAATGCCACATAAGCGAGTTCAAATTCTTGTTCATCTTACAGGACTCTCGTGTAAAATCTTTTTCTTTGATATGCTGCAGTTATTCTGGAAACCCCTTCCTATGTATGCATAAGGGAGAATGCATTCTACCGAATTCAAACAAAAATAAGATTAAATTGAAGGCTGTCCTCGGAATATCACTAAGCGGAATTCTAATCATCGCTTTAGCGTTGATAGCGGGTACTATTGTGTATCGCAATAAACTCAGAAGAAAAGAACCAAAACCATTCCTGTGCCAAGGTCACAATTTACTATCAATATTAAGAATGGTTCACCAAATACTATCAATATTAGAATATGGTTCACAGTGATACTGCACGCTATAAATGAAACTAGCTGAGAATTATTGTGCTTTGTCTGTTAATAACTTTACATTCCCTGAATGCATTTCAGACTACTCAATGATTGTGGTGCCAAATACAACAAAGTCCCGTGCCTTCACTCTTGATGAGCTGATGACTGCCACACAAACCTTTAGTTGTGTTCTGATGACTGCCACAAAATAGAAGAAATCATAGACAAAAGACTACACGGAAATTACGAAATGAAGTCCATCAATCTTGTTGCCAAAGTAGCGATGAGATGTGTTCAGGCTGAACCGTGTTTTAGGCCGAGCGTGAGTGAAGTAGTGGTAGAGCTTAAAAACGCTATGAAACATGAGGATAAAGCTTCAATTTCAATTTCAGAAACTAACGACTTGTTGGCTGGTCCGATCTATTTATCTGTGGATTCGAATGAAGCCAAAGTAATGGAATGGAGTGTTGGTTCGAGTGAACCCAAAGGAATGGAGTGGAGCGATAACACCGCCAACATTTCGAAAGTTGGAAGATAAAGTTCGCACCTTGTGGACATGGATTGGCTGAATAGTGGTGAAGAAATGATATAGTTACAATGATACTTGATTGTGTTTAGAAATGCCGTGTTCAGTATGAAGCTGAAATGGTATTTTTAAAAACAACATTAATAACTAGCATATTTTGTTAAGTGATTAATGAGAATGTCCAAGTATGAGGAAGGGAAGCACATTAATATTGTTAATGAAAATTATAAAGATACTGTAATTAAAATAATTTTAAAAATTATAATAATTTTAAAGATTATAGTGTTTACAAATAAATTTCTTTGAAATGCAATGCAATGTTTACTTATAATTTAAAAAATAGATAAAAATAAAATCTTTACTATTTTACATTATAAGCATAGATATTTGTTAGAGAATTAATACTATTTATAAATATTTGTTAAAGAATCAATAGTATTTATAGATATTTGCTCTACAATGTCAAATACAAAAGAATCCATGTTGTAATTGGATGTACTCATTTTATTGATATTGTATAAAAGGTAATGAAAAATCCACATTAGATGCATTTTGACAATGCAAAATGTATTTGAAATGTTTATATTTGCATTGCTTTGTGCGTTAAGCATTTTATAATTAATTTTAGAGAGGGAATTAATAGATGTCAAAAAAGGCATGAGTTGTATATTTCATGAAAGTTAGAGAATGTATAAGGAAAAAATGTGTAAAGTGGAATAGTAAATCAAAATGTTAAAATATAATAACAATTAAAAAAAAGGTATGAGTTATATATTTCATAGAAGTTAGAGAATGTATAAGGTGAGATAGTAAATCAAAATATAAGAACAATTATTGAATGTAATGAATAATGATTTTTTATACAATGAATGTTAGATTTTTTATTTTAATAAATATGATATTTTTTAGATTTTTGTAAAAAATATTTAAGTAAAATTAAAAATATCCTAAATTTTAATCTATTATAATTTATTTTTTTTAATTTTTAAAATTATTTGTTATTTAAAAAAAAATCATATAACATTAAATTTTTTATTCTTTTGAAAAATGTAAAAAGCTAATACAAAATTAAAACAACTTATCTTAAAATAAAATAATACTTTTAAACTTTCTAAACTTTCTTTTATGTTAATTGAAAATTTCATAACAATCATATCAATACTTTTAAACTTTTTAAACTTTTTTTATGTTAATTAAAAAATTCATAACAATCATACCAAACTGTTAAACATTATATTTATTATATAATTAATAATTATGTTATATTAGAAACAAACTAACTAACAAAGGCAATAACTATTTCCACACAAAGTAATTAACTAAAAGTGCATCCATGTGTAATGGGAAACAAAATATTATTATTCATCCATGTGTAATTATGATCAAAGAGTCCAAAATAATTTTAGAGACAAAATCACTTTATCATATAAGATTGTTTATATAAGCTTTAGGAATCATTTGCACCTTTTTACTTAACTTTTGGGGTGATTTGAACTTTAAAACATTTACGAATTTAGGAATGGCAAGTGGATTTTTCTCTTAAATTTAATATTTTTTAATAAATATAAAATTGATTTTTAAGTAAATTTAAGATTTTTTAATAAATAAAAAATTTAAAATTTTATGTTAAAATGAATTTGTACATAAATTTGAGTTCATAATTCTGATTTTTAAGTAAATTTAAGATTTTTTAATAAATAAAAAATTTAAAATTTTATGTTAAAATGAATTTGTACATAAATTTGAGTTCATAATTCTAATAAAATAATAAGAAGAAAATTATTAAATTCAAATGAAAAAAAATATTTTTTTTATACAGAATTGTGGTTAAGCTGTAAATTGAGTAGCCCAGCTTGAGAATTGTGTCCCAGCTTGAGAATTGTGTCGCTTATAATAATGTCATCATTTTAATTTACTTAACGTGTGGATTTCAGCCCCAGTTTTAATTTACTTAAGGTGTGGATTTCAGCCCCAGTCATCTTAGTTTTGTACGTTGATGATGTATTTCTCACAGGTGCAAAGGAGCTTATTGCAGGGTGAAAAGAGGATTTAGCTAGTGAGTTTGAGATGAAGGAAATTGTATTCACTACTAGATATGGGCGGATTATTCCATGAAATTTTTCCACGTTTCCATTAGTTTCATCTTTTTTTTTAAAATAGGGCGGGATTTTTGTCGATATTGCCACTAAAGTTCGTCTCAATATCGACGAATAGGTTATTTTAACCTAGTCAGAATTTTCGTCGCTATTGCCATGAAAGTTCGTGGCAATAGCGACAAAAAATTTACCTATCTCAATGGTCGGTGTTAACGGTTAGTTGACTACTTGATCTATATAAGCCTGACTTTAAGAGACTTTGTGACACAATTGCTATAGTTGCGACATTGTTCTTGGCTTTTGTTTGAGTTGTTTATTTTTTCCGTCACCCATCAGTTGAAAAAATCCAATTCTTGAACTACATAGATCGGATTTTGAACTTGCAAGGTTAGTATGTTTTTTTTTATTGATGTACTCATTTAACTTGTAAATTTTTGTTCAAATGTCCAAATTTCATGTAGCTTGTTTTTTCCTTGATAATATATT
>SNQJ01S0157022.1:2605-17619 GCA_010110895.2 Picea sitchensis
ATCTACGGAATACCTAAAAACATTGTATATATTGTATGGCGAATGGTGAAATTCGATATAATGAAAATAAGAAAGGTTTTCCCGGTTGAGGGTTTCTGGTATAAAATCTCTGTGTACTCTGTGTATGAGCCATTGATTAATTTTTGTATTGCTTAAGAATCTATATGCATTTCTTTACTTCGCAGGTTTAAAACTTACAGGTACAGGGATACCAGGGACATGTTGGGGTTGGAAGGGAGGCCTCTCTGGTCTAGGTTGGACTACCCCATGTCCAATCCAATTCAAAAATCCATCTTGGAAGAGTTGTTTTAACTCTTGAGGATCTGCATCAAAATGTATCGAAAACCTTGGCCTTCTAAGCCCTATGTTTCAATTCCCTTTGCCCCTGTTATTTCATCCATGGCTTCCTCTTTTGAAGAAGCTCATCCTGTATGCAGCGTTTATTAGCAACTAGCTTCTTAAACAAACCATACATGACATCTCTTAATATGAAACAAAGTTTGGCTCAACAATCACATCATACCCATGCAATTCAATCCATATAATTCATTTATAATTTTCAATGAGGAGAGGGTGAATAAGGGTTTCAGGATATCTGAGGGGGTTGTATTGAGCGAAAAAGTGAGAAAATGAAAGGGAGTAAGAGCATGATTATTGCTCGACAAATCATTAAAAAATCAATTGTGCAACAATAACCAAATCATATCAGTTGTGATCCATCTATGTCGTATTTCTTAATCACTGTAATACAGAATTTTAATTTAATTTTAAGAACAGGGCGTGCAAAATGAATCTGGGATTGTGAGGGGATTTGTATTGAGTGAAAAAGTGAGAAAATGGCAGGGAAGTTGATGGATATTGTTCATAAAACAAATCAAATAAATCATACAATCATAACTCTATTCAAAATTAATCCACAAAGAATCCACTTCCAAAACCATTATTCATTGTTCCTCAATTGTATACAAAATTGCTTGTTGTTCAAACAATTAAATTTCTCAAAATTCCTTAATTCATAACAGCCTGTGCAATTATAATTTTTAAAAACTATTCACATTCAACAATATTGTTTATTATAATGTTGATCCCTTCGTCTTATTTTTTTTTAAACAATAATCAAAACATGCACAGCAATATGCTCAACATCTATCCCTGATAATCCATAATGCACCATGATAAACGATCAACAATTGGGCCCAATTAAAATATACACAGGTCTCTTTTCAAACATTAACAAAATTCAAATCATGTTCGATTATACATAGGTCTTCATCATATCAATCGACAAATTGAAAATAAACAACAGTGAACCCAACCGAGCCTTATCTCTATGGGTATAACTTCCTTTAAAACAATTGGTAGTTTGTGTGATGTTCCAATATAACCAATCAATATGAGTGAACAGAACTTGATTGACACACAGGCATCATTTTTAAACTTGTCAGGACCCTAATCGGGCTTAGTAAACTTCACACAGGTGTTCTTATGAAATCATGGCCACGCTGGATTAAACACAATGAGAGAAACCACAACGAAATAGGAAGACAACCCTCGATTGTATGCAATCGCTTGTTTCATTATTATTCAAACAATTTAATCATACAAGGACGAGACAGAGAATCGACAAGAGAGCATATGTTTTAAAGACCTCCATAACTATTTAACTGATAACCAATTCTTGACAACCCCAAAAGGTGCCCGAGGAGAGAAAACACAGTTAGAGTCCAAATCAGGTTCTGTCAAGATCAAATGCAAGGAGGCAACAAGAGCATGTTCATATTTTAAACAAAAATACAGAGAGTTGAGGATCTTCCGAGAATTATATCAACCACAGGCAAAAACACATTTCGAACAAGACATGGCAGTGAGCCATACCATATTTACTTATCATTCCAAGTCTCTGCAACGGAACCAATAGTTAACGCCCGAGGAGAGAAAAGACAGTAAAATAACCCAGTGCACACTGGTGCATCTAACACTTGTAGAGAAGAGATGAGGGTTAACTTAACAATGGTGTGTATTTAAACACAGCGAGTCAATGTCTCTTTTCAATATAAGTGAGTCCTCATTCTCATTGTATACATATCATATTATTCATTCTTATACAATTATTATTAAATATATTTATTGTCCTTAAATGGATTATTGTGTATTGTCTTATTTATACTGGATATTTGTATAGTTGTCAAACAGGTTGTTTGTCACATTGGTATCAGAGCTTTGTTTTTCTATTCCCAACCTTTGGCCAGTCTCTTTAGCAGACCTTGTCTTATCTTGGCTTTTGGCCACTAGACCTTGGTCAAAATTTGTGCCTTTGGCAACATACCTATAGGCCCTTGGCCACTAAAACTTTTAGAGTTCGTGGAACTCCGAGTCTTTGACCACACCAGGGAATTTTTCCATTTAAAAAAAAAGTCTGATTCCACTGCAAAATTTTAAAGTCCACAAATTTTGTACAAGAGAAAAATCATTGTACTGTAAGGTTCAAGAACATAACTAGAAAATCACGAGATCGGAAGCACTAAAACAAAGTTGGTGGAAGGAAGGTTTATCTCTGTTGCAAACATCTGCAAACAATTGATACCAACTACTAAAACAACTACCAATCCATTCATGTTGAGTGTTAAACGAAATATATAAAACGAGTCTGTTGCAAATCGAAAAAGTTAAGCCTTCAAAGTTATCTATCGAATTACGGGTACATTGCATGTCTGTAGGAATTAATTCATGGGATAACCATGCAATGCAACCTCTTCGAACATCATAGTTGTTGACTGTGATAGTGTGTTACGACTGGGCAGATAGGTCACACAATGATATAAGGGTTTGAACTGTTGTAGTTAATTAGGGAATCGCTTAACAACACCAATTTGAGAGTCGTAGCTACCATTTCCTGATTAAAAATTTTGTGGACTGAGAAATCGTGGCCACTAATTTGTGGTCCCCATAGAGTCACTAATTGGAGTGGTTAGCTTCAACACCAAACCCATACCAAGACTCGTTCCACTTATCGATGCCAACTACAAAGGATATTGAAATTGTTGTAAAGAAACGTACCATTGCTACTAGACGTGGAGATTACAATTGCACAAAATATAAGTCTGAAAACCTCTACCAAAATTTGTGACTCGTGTACGCAAATCAAAGGGGTTATAAATGGAAATTTAACCAAGGTATAATCAAACGATTAGAAGGTTATAACTATCATATATTAAGTCAAAGAGGAAAGGTGATTAGTGACACAAAGCGATACTTATAAAGGTGGAAGCCCTAATATTATATTACAAAGGAAAAAAATATTTTTAATTCCAAATAAAAAAGGTATAAAGTAGTTATTCCAATTTCCAAGAAGTTCCAAGGTTAAATATAGTACTAAGGTTATTTTTTAAAAGCGATTAAAATGAATGTTCAAAGTACTATATAAGTGAGGGAAAAAAAGAGTGGGGGTTCAAGTCTAAAATAAGAAAAGGTATAAAAAGAGTATTATTGATCCAAAAATGAGAGGTTTTATTGATCCAAAAATTAGAGGTTTTACTGACAAAACTGCAAGTTAAGTTTATGTACTTTATGCATCGAATCGATAAGAATGTGAAATACATAAATTCTACGAATTGTTGCAGAATAACAATTATGACATTTTACTTGATTCTCATAAACGAAATAAAGAGTTTAGTCATCATAAGCCATGTTGCAAAATAAGGGAAGATAACATCAAACAAGAAAGAGAAATAGGCACAAGAACTTGTTAACGGAGTTCACCGATCTTTGGCTACATCTTTGGGCCCGCTTCCAAGTGGAGGACCCCTTTATTTCTCTTCAAATGCTCAAGTTCTCTTTACATTGACTCTTTTCTCTTACAAAAGACTTCTGATTTGTTGTACAAGACCTCCTTGTTGAGATACATACAAGCCTCAACAATCTCCTCTCAAAACATGACTCAGTGCCTCTCAAAACATGAGAAATGGGCAAATTACACAAGCTGCTCCTCAAAATCCCTACATCAAAAAGTTACCTCTCAAGCTCAAAAATCTTGGTTTATATATTTTTTAGGCCCAACAAGAGAACCCAACTTCCCCTGAAGATCTGGCCTCTTCTCGGGATCAAATCCCCCTCCTAATGGAAAAGAAATCCTCAAAAATACCCATTATGGGAAAAACTATAGGCAAATAACCACTTATGTAACAAAATTACAGAGTAGCCCCCAAGTGTTTGGCACATGCCCCTTTGATATGGTAATATGAGTTACATATGGCCAAGTTCCAGCCCAAAGGGCTGCGCGCTAGCCTTAAACCGGTTCTAGCTACTGGATCGTGGGCGGATTTCATGTGACCAGGGTCTGATCGGGAGGATAAGCCCCCATCGATCGGCCCTCCATACCTATTAGATCCCAGGCATGATAACTGGTGGGTGTATTAAGTGATAGGACCACGGGTTGGGGCTAGCCCCAACCCTTTCCGCCTCTTCTCTGACCGCCAATCCACTTCAATAAAATGTGGTGGGCTTGTATAAGCAAGTCCCATGGTTGGCGCATTGGCATATGACTTGTCCATAGGTATTTCCCCTATCAACAGGTCGTGGGGTCGAATCTCATGAGTTACATAATATTTTTAACATAGCCACCAACCAAAGACGGGGTGCCATGTGGCATCCCATGACTGGGCCACGTGGCACCACCACATTCACGCAACCATATGCCATGTGTCAAGCATCTATTGGTCCACTCCTGTCACACCTGCACAATCATCATGCCACATGTCGACACCTGCCTCTGTCATGTGATCATGATGATGTCATGCTGACGTCAAAATTGACTTTTTTCCAATTTGACTGTTGAATTTTTCCTTGTTTGGGTATCTGATCAGAGTGTGATATCTTTCGTAAAGGCGCCCTTTTGAGGAAGTAAATATATGGTCAGAATCGGGAAGACGAGACATACACAATGGAATTGGTTTCGTCCAATTCCGAGAACTTTCATTTTGAGCATTTTCTGGACCTAGGGAGCCTCTTGGATCAATTAAAAATTGGAAGGTGAAAAAAAATATAAATCATAAGGAATAAATCTTACATTAAAGTGAAGTAAATCATCAAGGGCCTACTCAAAATATAAAGCGAAGAATACACAATTGCTTATATATAAAGATAGCTCAATTGTGTATTCTTCGCTTTATATTTTTTGTATTATAAGGGATTATTAAAAAATAGACTAGTCTAAAATGATGAATGTAAGATTTTATTATGAAGGATGTTTCATTTCAACTTACGATTTATTTACTTTAAAGGGTATTATTCAAGGAAGAGAGGTTAACATCGTTATCATCATGACCCAGGATGAGAATTCTATTAATATTAATTTGGCGAATCAACTATTTATTTCGGAACATAACATAAGTGAAAAGACAACAAAAAAATTGCAAATAACAATTGATGATTATGAATATATATCTCAATTCAATGTTACAACTATGTTTCAACAAGAGATTGACATCATTCTCAGGTTACACTAGTTAACAAAACTAGGTACCTTCATTTTAAACATAGAAAAAAAATTGTGACTTTTCCCTATAAAAAGAAGATGACAACTCTTCAAGACATTACTTTGAGTTCAAACTTGATAACACCTTCATCAAAATACTTTAAAGATGTCTTGAAGGTGGTCCTTCTAGATAATCAGAACTCGATATCAAAAATGCAAAAAGAATATGATGAAGTTATTGCTGATAAAAACCAAGAAATATCTTGCTTAAAGAATCACAGTGAAAAACTACTTACTCAAATTGAGAAGTCAAGGGATACAAAACAACATGTCCAGGAATTGGAGCAAGAGAATCAATATCTTGGGAAGAAATTATCAGGAAAGGATGAACAAGCTTCTCGTTTGAAGAACCTTAATCAAAAATTGCTTGAACAAATTAAAAAGATGAAAGATGAAAAGCCAGAGAATCGAAATATTATAAATAAAGTTGGCAAATCAAAAGATGAAGAAGAAATTTCATGCCTAAGGGTTCATAATAAAAATTTACTAACACAAATTAAAAAGTTGAAGCATGATAAGAAGACTTTACAAGAAAAGCTAGATCACAAAACATCATTAGTCGATAAGGAAATGATGATAGACCTTACAACTCAAAAGTATGCAAATCTAGCTAATGTAAACAAGTTTTCAAATGTCAAGGTACAAACAAACCATAGATATGAAGAAGACTCAGTTCCAAAATTTAATCAAGAAAAATATGCAAGTATAATAAATAAAGATCAAGTTGCAAGGATTCCTTATCGACGTCCTAATCACAAAAGTAGATATTTCAACCAATCAATGTCTCAATAGAAGGAAATGATAGATATTTCGAAGAATATTACTTCCAGTACAAGTGGTGCTCAAAGTAAACACTATCATAAGATTTGAAATACATCAAGTTTCTTTCAAGAACCCTATAAACACACAGTTCCACAAAAGATCAAACTAGGGTGGGTAGACTCTTTTATAATTCAACAATTTTTCTCAACACTTAAAAGATCTTATCGTCTTAGGTCCTCAACGATCACTAGATTAAAGATGAAGAATAAAGAGACAATATTACAAGCCATAGAAAGAGATAAGTCTTCCATAAGTATGCTTTGAGGAAAAATTATTTTTAAGAGGAAGGCAATGTTATGAACATAAATATACATATAAATAAGATATAAATAGATAATGATTAAATTAATAAATAATAGTTAGTAATAATGAAAAGACATGCCTCAAAGGACATGATTGTTAGTAAGGGCACCCATGTGTGGGTATATAAGCAATCCCTCATTCTCATTGGACTACATTGAAGAAAAAAGGGGCCCTCTAGGGCCATGCATAAGTCATCTGGATATCGGTACTCCATGTCTAGGACCTATGGGCCTTGAGATGTGATATCCTTAGTTATCCCTAGGCTAGGGGATAAATTTCCCAAATCCTTGATATGGTCAAGGGGGGGAATCCAAGGCTTCGTTGAAGTAAGCCTTTATCCCTAACCCCGTCAACTCTTTAGACCCTACCTCTACCTACACCCCCATTTTCCCCTGGGCCACCAATTCCCTCTTCCATTTGGCCCTTGCCTCTACCCCAACCACCTTCATGCTAGGGCCATATTGCACCCCTTGGGACCTCATCATCTTTTTCCCTAGGGCCACATTCATATTGGTTGTGGAGCCTGATTATCTTCCTGATTCAAAGGTCTTTGTTTCCAGCCGTGTTTATACCCCATGAAGACTTTACACCTCGGAATAATGTACACTCCTCCACGTGGGGGAGTACAGAGGGGGGTTACCGCCTCTATGAGGTCCGGGGGAAAGTGGGCCCCTGGCAGGGGTTCGAGGGACAATGTTCCCCAATGGGGGTTCAGGGGAGAATCCCCCAAAGGAAAAAAAAGCCATGTAAATGTATATTTTAATTTTATAATAAATATGGATTGTTCATTATAAGGTCGTGGATCTAACGGTAGAAGTTGTGTTAGGGTTTGTTTCCCTAGAAGGAAACCCTCTTTTATGAGGGAAATGTATTATGTCCATGTATTATTGTGAATATTGTATTCTGAGTGAGGATATTGTGAGAGAAAGAAGAGGAAGTTACAACAAGTGTGATATAGGTTGTATCCCTTCATTTGTTGGACAATAATAAAGGAAGGACCTGGCAATTTCTCTGGTAGACGTAGACCACATTGGGTGAACCACGTATATCTGTATCTCTATTGTATTGTGTATCTTATGTGTTTTATGTCTACATTTGTTTTATTTTATTGCTTAGTGATCCTATTTTTCTAACAATTCCTTTCATATCCCCTCTGCCCTAGGGCTCTATTCCTAAACCTATCACCTTCACACCATTTACCCATATGTGTGTGACCCCTTCACCCTATGTACCACATTCCCTTGACCCATATTAAATGTACTTAACCCAAAAAATTCAAACAATTCACATAAAATATAGTGAAGAACCCAAGAACATAAGAGAAAAGAGAGATAAACCTTAAGAAACATCTCTTTGAAAAGCAAAAATAGAGAGCTATGTTCACTTGCCTCTTCAAGACGGAAACCTCCAAGGGAAATGCTTCAAATAAAATCACAATTCTTGAAAAAACAATATATAACCTTCTACTCAATATATAGCTATCCATAGAAAATCTTAACTACCTATGGGCCCCTTATAATGAGGGTTGACCAACCAATTTGGCCTTATTAATAAAAAGGACCTTTTTTTACAATGAATGACATTAACTAACTATTTAATGGGCCTTATTCAAGTGAGGTGGCCTCATACATTAATAAAATATCTAAGTAAGGGGGTTAGGATAGGACCCTAAAATTCCCTCCCCCTTTGAAAGAATCGTTGTCCTCAAGGATGAAGGTGAGAAAATTGTTGTAGAATTGTTGTCAGTTCCCATGTAGCGTCTTCTAGTTTCATATCTTTCCACTGGATCAATACTCATTCGATCATTAACTGATGCAACTAGTGTTCTTTGGTCTCCAACACTACTTCTAGCTAGACCCAAATGGAACCTTCTTCGTCAAGTTCTGGTAGGTTGGTCTACACTTCGAAATTTGATCCCTTGACCTTCTTCAAACAAGACACATTAAAGACTAGATGATTCTTGGAGTGATTGGGAGAGCCAGCTTGTAGGTGACCTAACCAATGCATTGTATGATCTGATAGGTACAATAGAATATGGGAGCTAGCTTCTGGGGAACTTAATATTTGAGTGATGTTTTTTTATAAGGTTGTAGATGAAGAAACACTTTATCCCTTTTGTTAAAAGAATGTTTATATATATGTTAATCAAATTGTTGTTTCATTCTATTTTTCACCATAAACTACTTGTCCTTAAGGACATGGATAAAGGCTTCTATAGTGTGAATCATTTTATCTACTACATGAACCTTTGAGGTTCTTGGTACATAGGATGCCACTGATAGAGGTTTTTGTCCATAAACAGCTTCATATGGTGTCATTTTGGTACCCCCATGATAAGTGGTGTTGTACCACCATTTGGAAAGGGAAATCCATTGTGCCCATTGGTGTGGATTTTCGAAAGAAAAACATCTCAAATAGTTTTCTACGCACTTGTTGACCACTTCAATTTGACTGTCAGTTTTAGGATTATATGCAGTGCTCATATTCAGTTGTGTACCTTGAAGTTTAAATAGTTCCTACCAAAATTTGTTGGTGAATGTGGAGTCTGGATATGATATAATGGAAGTGGGCATACTGTATATCTTAAAGATATGATCCATTAAGGACTGGGCCACATAGGAAGGGATGAAAGGATGAGCTAGGGTACAAAAATGAGTAAATTTTGAAATATTATGTCAAAAACCATCGTGATGACTGATTTTTTTCCTACTTTTGGGAGTCCCACAATAAAATCCATTGAAATGTTTGTCCAAATATGTGTTGGGATTGGTAATGGTTGCAATTCCCCTGGTATCTTCACTATCTCTCCCTTGTTTCTTTGGAAAGTTTCAAAGGATGCTATAAAGTCTTGGATATATGTTTCAGTATGTCCCAGAAGAATGAGCGCTTAGTTATTTCATAGGTTTTATGAAAGCTAGAGTGATTGGCTATCGATGATGAATGTATCTCCCTTCATAATTGTTGTTTTAGGGCTAAATATTTTTCTAGAACAATGTGCCCTTTGTTATCCCCCACTTTTAGGGATAACTAGGAGATCATGTCTTGAGGCCCACGGGTCCTAGACATGGAGTACCGAGAGACGGATTGACTTTAGCATGGACCTGGAGGGTCCATCTTTTCTCCCTTTCAGGGACTCTACTTTCTCAGCGGCAACAACATCCATCACCATCGGCTTGGTCTTGTGTCAAAGATGGTTCTTGCTCCATGAGGTAATGAGTCCAAGTATCATGGTATGTGCCACTTTGATCTTCACAACCTTTGAATATGTGCATTTAATTCCTTTTGTTTCTAACAAATGTTTGGATCTTATACTTGCCCACTTGACCATGTCTGGGGGGAATGACAGGATGCCCTAGTAAGCCCGTGTCTGTAGGTTTTGGTTTTCCACTGGGGGGATTTTTGAAAATCCATCGTCCGCTCCCATCATAGCATCACTTTTTCATCTTGCTTCCCACTCATCTATCCCATTACACTTTTCTAGTCATTGGATTGACCTATTATTTGAGGATTGCACATTACCTCGCAGGAAGAAGGGGCTAAAGGCCCAGAAGGTAAAAGCAAGCTGGAAAAATATAAAAGCATAAGAAAAAAACCTCGAGATGCTTCACCCAGGGATCCTCAAGAAAGCAATAAAAGGCTTCTCAGCAAGAAACAAGAGGGACCTGTAAAAATAAAAAAACAAGACCTAGTCAGAGGATAGGGGGTCTCATCACGAACCAGCCTATTAGGTCCATGGGTACCTAGCAGTATGACATTACCACCAGCTAGTTACCATGCCAGGGTAGTGACTCTTGGTTGCATGGCCAAGGGAAAGGGGGTCTCATCACGAGCCAACCTTCTCATTTATGTGAAAGTACTTATGGGTAACGTTGTCACCACTGGTCACCACGCCAGGGCAGTGTCCCCTAATTAGCCTCTTGAAGAAAAAAGCAATAAAGAATAAAAATTAAAAGGCATGAATGGGCTTGGAAAAATTTCATCCATAACAGGTGCATCTCACCTTCTACAAAGAAACCCATAGGTAAAGCTTTGCATCCCCTACTCTCACTGCACCCACTTGCCTGAATATCCTTATCCACATCACCCACTTACATGGCTCAGATGAAATCTCTTCCGGAAACTTTCCTCTTTCAGTGGACACTAGCCCAATAGGATGCCTTGTCACTTTCTCCAAACTTGTATTGCGGGCTTGTATAATGTCTTTGATCTTTTAACTAGGGTAATAGGGGTTTTATGCACATGTTTAATAATATTGATAATGAGATGTGATTGACATTACTATGATCCCTATGACTTATGAGCCCATGGAGGGCATAGCTGTCAATGTGCAAGATCATGCCCGATGGACAGGTACCATATTGGACCGGTACACATGGGGAGATGATCAGTTCGGACCTCCATGGGGTTGAATAGCCCACCAGATGGATGTTGAGACCCCATCAGGGGGTAGAGATAGGACAAAGATGGACCAGAGGCTTTGCACCAGAGAAGAGGAGGACGTTCCACTAGAGGCACCGTGGCAGAGCTTGACCTAGGGGGGTTGTGCCCATTGCATTGGAACATTGGACCTGGAAGGCCCAGGATGTTACCCATGATGCTCATGATGTCATCCAGCTTTATGGACGTCTTGGGAGGCAAATTTGGCAGTGTTGGCATGTGTGGCAGGTTGGAGAACCCCAAGGAGGGCTAACGTCATGCTCCAAGAGGCTGCATTTTCCCTAAAAAGGGGCTAACGTCACCTTAAGAGGGAATGACATCATCATCTTTTGCTTGATTAGGTTTTAATTTAAGCATTTAATGTAAAATAGTATGATTTTTAGTATTTTGGCCTTATCGGCCTTTTTATAACCTAAAAGTGAAATTAGGTCATGGTACTATATAAATTGAGGGTTTTAACTCTCATTTTTTCATCACCTTTCACTCACCACTTGGTGAGGTCTGAAATTTGTGTCTTATTCTAGGGTTTCGGTTGAAATAGTGAGGTGCACTTGTTGAAGGAAGATTTTATTGGCATATTTTGGCATTTATCTTGGTGGAAGGTGTTACAACTAGGGTTTGCTACTTGATTTCTTGGTTAAATGTAACTAAATTTCTGCAAAACGTCTTGAATGAATGGTTGTAGTGTTATTTATCTTACATTTATGGTTATAATTTTGTTGATTTAAACCCTCGGGGACAAGCACACATAGAAGGTCCTTGTCTCATGTCCCCATTAAGTTTTTTGGCCATTTCATTTGTTGAAGTGAGATAGAGGCTTGCCCTAGGAACACTCTAATCTTTCATGCGGAAGAGGATTGAGCCTTGCCTTAGCAACACTCAAATCCATCTTCTCCTATGCTAGCCGTTTTACTTTTCTGAAACTAAGAAGGAGAAAACGCATCAAGGCCTAGTTCCCCTACACCTTGATGAGTCGATTTTCCCTAGCGTTTACTGGTAAATCCTTAACATAGAAACACATTGCCTACAAAACCTCTTGTCTTAGTTTTATGCAACCCTTTGAGCTAGCCATTTTTTCCATTGATCTAAGGAAGGAGGAGATAGCATTGAGGCCTAGTTCCCCTACACCAAAGTGAGCCTCTCTCCCCTAGGGTTTTGTCCTTGAGGCCTTGCCATAGAAACACTTCAAGGCTAGACCCTCCCGTCCTTAGTCTTACTATCACCTTTGATCCTTCAGCTTCTGCGTCCTCCTTTTGAATCCATTTACCTTAGGAACGCACTAATCTAAAAGCCTAGCTTGTGAGTACTATGATCAAAACAACTCTTAATACTTTGAAAAAAACCCTAACTACTCTAAACCTAGCCTAAGACTAACCCTACTAACTAATTGATGTCATTACCCTTGGCTATTAAACTCATTGTGCAGCTATCATTTTACTTGTGAGAAATTGAATGGTTGTTTAAGGCATTATTAAAATGAATTGTTGATTGTTACATTGAATGCCAATTTTTCTTAGCATTTATTGAAGAAGTGACATTGTGCATCATTGTTATTTTATAAACATTGACTTCGTCAATATTCATTGTTCAATTTCTTATATATCAGATAGTCATTGATTATATGAAGTACTAACCAAGCGAGTAAGCTTGCATATATCTATTTCTTGTTGTTTTGTCTCGGGCAGGTGCATCTCTATCTTTTGGTTGTACTTCTCTTTATTGGTTGTTAGCCGGACTATCTACTCGGTGGTGACTTGTGAGGGGGGAATTTATATTTTATCCTATAATCCTTTTCCTTCTCAAAAACCCAGGTCACTGGGGACATCTCCCGTGGGCCTTACCTCTCTAAACAGAAAGAACCTTCCTATCGAGGTGACATTGGGTGGGATTGGTTCAGTTACGCCAGTTTGCCTCTTTACAACTACCTTTTATACTAACTAAAAACTGTGTGATAACACCCTTTATACTGCAATGTATCTTGTTTCCATGTACAAATTTTAGGTGGGTTGTGATCTACCTGAATCCATTGGATGATATTCCTTAACATAATATTTTCTATCCATTCTTTATAGGCCTCCTCGATCCATCCTAGACTTGGTAATGAGAAGGCAAGGATTGATCGATCCTCCTCGACTTGTTTGGATAAAGCATCAGCCACAACATTATCTTTATGCTTCTTATGTTTGATCTTATAATCACACCCCAACATCTTGGAGACCCATTTATGTTGCTCTGGTGAAGAAAACCATTTTTCAAGCAAGTACTATCGGAAATATTGTTTTCATTGATTTCAAAGACAAGGGGAAACTATAGATGTCTAAGATAAACATTGCAAGATGGAGATTTTTGGAAATATTGGTTTTGGTTTTTTATGCTCAGTTTGGATACCCTATCTTTGAAGGAATTTTTACTCTAAATATCTTTCTTAAATGGGAGAATAGGATATATGGTTGAAAGTTTTATTCTGAGTTCTTTCCAGCAGTATATGGCACTCCCTCTAACTCCATAGGAATGAGGAGATATGAAATATTCTATCAGGTCGGCCCATCCAAAAAATACAGGTTGGCCCATCCAGTTTTACAAGTTGGCCCCATAAGTGAACAGATAAACACTATAAATACAAGATATATCTTCACATTTGAAGTGTATCCAAGCAAAAAGAGCAAGTACAAGTGCACATAAGAGATCTAAGGTGCACAAGAAGAGATGGGGAATATTTTTGGGGTCTAAAGGTGCACAAAAGGAGATTTCTTGGATTTTTAAGGGTGTTATGAATGACTAAGGTCTATAATGTTGCAAAGTGTGTTGTTTTTAGGTTGTGATATTTCATTCTGGAAATATATTTCAGGAATGATGTTGTGAGGTTCGCTAGGGCATGAAGGCTAAATCTGACTAGGATTTGAAACTATGTTTGGGATATGAACCAAGGAGAGGTGTTGGAGCATGAAATTTAAGAGTATGGTGATGATGTGAAATGCATGAGGTGTGAAGCATGCAGGTGAATTCAAAAGTACTATGTATATGAAGATATTATATTGGTACCTATACATGTCTTACTGAGATGGTGGTCAGTTGAGGAGATTGGTGTCTCCAGTAGGTTGGTGCTTACACAATATCTTGTTGAGTTGGTTCTCAGATGAAGAGATTGGTGTCTCTAGTAGGTTGGTGTCTATAATCTTTGTAATATTTATATTTTGGTGCCTACAAACATTTATAAAGATAAGTTTTTTTGGTTTTTTCCCACAAGGGACAAGCTTTAAAATATTTATGAATGTGATGACAAGGTTAATAAGACAAAGCTCCAAACTCATAGAAGACAGTTTTGTCAGAAAGTTCGCATAGGTTGATGGATTGTTGGTTGTGATTGATTTCAACCATTGGAGAGTGATATTGTATATTGATTTCAACCCTTAGTGATTGATGTCAACCCTTGGAGAAAGTCTGGTAGCGAATTCTGGTAGCACAAAGGTTTGGGCAATGGACCCAAGGTTGTTTCATGTATAATGGTATGAGTTATAATATATTTGAAGGTAATACTATTCTATATGGATAGTACATGTCATTCCATTTCCGGTGGTATGTGGAATGTCACATAACTCCTCACGGTTAGAGAGTTGTGGCCATGAGAAGTTGGAGAACCTAGGTTTGGGTAATGGACCCAAGTTTGTTTGATGGATAATGGTATGATTTTTGATATATTTGCAGGTAATACTATTCTATATGGATATTACATGTCATTCCATTCTTGTTTGTATGTGGAACGTCACATAACTCCTAACGGTTTGAGAGTTATGGCCTTACGAAGTTGGAGGACCCTCATATGTCATCTAGAAGCCCCAAAAGGTCAAAGTAGTCAAAGTGGTTTAAGAGATTTTAGAAGGTAAATAATAAATTGAAGTGATGAGTGTACTATAATTCA
>SNQJ01S0157023.1:5982-17889 GCA_010110895.2 Picea sitchensis
CTGATTTCTAAGAGATGCCTTAATTCTCTCCTTTTAGTGGGTCTCCTTCCATTGACTTTAGCTCATCTATTTTGGAAATGAGGCCTACAGTCCTATGAGTACCTAGAGGCTTGCATTCATCAGTGGCAGGTTCTCCCTTGATCGACAGTTGGGAAAATCTCAATGTCTCATAATCGATGTATTCTTCAGGTGTTCAACTTAAACACCTTTATTCACACTTGTAATAATGTACTCGATGCCTTCATACCTACTTTCATTATCGGTAGGTATTCTCACGTTTGTTAACAATATACCTTAATGACCGGTAATCAAACGAAGTCTCATTGTGTTTGACCTCAACTCCTCTATTCACATGATGTAGACTTGCACCTTTGTAAGATCGTGTAGAAGACTTGAAGACATCAGTTTAAAATAGTAGCTTTCCTAAGATGTTGTTATCATTCACTGGGCCAATACCTATTTGACTTCAGTGATCGTGGGAGATCAGATTGCACTCCATTGTATATAGACATCTTCATATTGATTTTGAGACTGGTTTCCACTGAGACTTTGTTACACATTATTTTTGTCACCCCTATGACTGTTAATGATGTAAACCTATCCTTTGTCTTTGGAAGGATCAATTGACTTAATCCTTGAAGAAGAATGAACATGAACTTTCCCAGAGAGAAGAAATTATCTTTTCCTTTGTAAAAAACCTTGTAAAGAAGGATTTTCCCACCTTGCTCAGTGTTAAGGGTGCGATTATCTGGGATCAACATAGGTTGCACCACAATGACCTATGAAATTGTCACATTTTTCTCAATGTTAAGGGTGTGACGATCATCCGTACAAAGAAAAAGAAAAGCTTCTCGATGCTTCTAGAATAAAAGCTTCGAGGGTGAGGTGGCCTCTGATTGGTTTGGATTTGAGTCACATCCCTGATCTCATGGGATCATCCTAACCTCCTCACCCTATCCTTTTAAGATTATAAAAGGAGGGGAGTTCTCATGGGAAAGTTATCTTTTTTGTGTCAACTTTTAGAATAGATTTTTTGGGAGAGCTTGGGAATGGTTAGAGATTTTTTGGAACTTCAACTTAGTTACAAAGATTCAACTAATGAGATATTAGTCTATCGAATAGTTTGGATTAGCTTCAACTCTAGCTAATTCATATGGAATGTTTGGGCCTATGGTGGCTTTGAGTTTCACTTTTCCAAGCTGAGATCATAAGTAGTTGTTAGATCAATAGTCTCAGAAACGGTGGAGCATAAGTGTGTTGGAAGAAAGGAACTATTGGAAGCAACCTGGAAACATCAAGGCATCTAGTTGTATTTTTCTTCCACATTATTTAATATAGATATATGTTTTCTTTCCTATATGAACGTTATTTGTGCATATTGTATGATTCCTTGATCATGTACATAGTTTCATATCAAATAGACTATGTTATTCTTCTCTTCATTGGCTTGTGTTTCTTTGCAGATATTTATCCATAAGCCTTATGAAGGAGATGGGATCACATTGGTGAGGTCAGGTCTACAACATTTAAAATGTATGTTTTGGATCCTATTCTTATTTGATATATGAAATCTAAGGAAAGTTCAGTGTACTGTTTGTTTTGTTCTAGTTTTGGGGTGAAACTAGGGAGATCCGTTTGTGTCCGCACTTACCGATTTGTCATGAAACAACCTTGTTCACGAATATGACAGCCTATGGCATTTGTATACTTTGTATTTCCTATTCATGGACATGAAAATATATTTGGTATATTTCCACATGGATCTGCAGTGTAATTTAGATTGGAAGCCATGTGTATAAAGTCATTATGGATTGTAATATTCTAATGAGCAACTAGTTATTTCAGTTGAGTCTCCATTACTCCACTTCTGGGAATTTTAATTTATTTTGGACATCGCAAATACTCCTCTGACCTCACACATTAGGGGGAATATGTTATAGTATTTTTTTCCTCACCCCATGCAACTTGATCAGAGGGCCTTTCCATTTCCCTATGCAGACTTGAAGTCCCCTTTTGTACTTCTCAGAGAAAAAAAAACATATTTTTCCACCTATACACACCCTGACAGTTTTACAACATGTGTATACACAGGTTGCACCATTACATCCCACGTACATCAAGTTTGGTACTCAAAATTAAAAATTGTGTTGGGTTTCCATGTCACATCATGAGATCCATGATCCCTGAACTTCCATATACTAGAAAAATTATGACTCTACCCTTCAATTCCATTTGAAGGCTATAAATTAAGCCATATCCAAGCTATGGAGAGGAAGAGAATTAAAATTTTGAGAGCAAATATAATCTAGAGAAATTTTCACTTCACATTGAGTGTGCATCCCTTTATCCTTGAAAGTTTGAACACATTGTTCATCCCCCAAGCTCTTCCCTCTTTGATGGATAACCTCATTATCTATCTTATATCAACTTGCCTTTGGTGGAGGCCCAACTGGAAGGGACTTAGTTTCTCGKTTCTGAGGCGTATCAACAAAAAMGTTTGYGACTTATACACTTATGTTGATCATTTTTTAATAGAAATACAATTTTCTTGTCCAATTGGTATATTGAAAATATTTGAATTATTATTCCATGGKTGTATTTTTTATGAATGCTAATAGATTATGCTATTGTATGTGCTAACATCATATATTATCACCATGTGCTTGCATATATTGGTTTTTGAGGACAAGTTGCAGGTATAAATCTTTGAGTTGCATGCTCAACAATGGTCTTCATCGAACATCTGGATGAGGTAGGCTCTTTATCTTGTCTTGATAGAATTTTCTTTTATATAGCATACTTGGGATTATAGTTGATTTATGTAGTCATTCTGTTCTTTGTGGTTTACCCCATGCCATAGAGTGATTTTAATCATAACGCCCACTTCTATTGTCATGAACAAAACAATTCAACCAGAATAACTAGTAGATCCTCAAGAGGGGGATAACCTCTTCCATTAACAAATAAGGGTGAAGGGGAACCCGTTGCATTTCATTGTTGATATCAACATCCAGAATAACCTCATCTTAGCTGAGGTAACAATTGGGTTTGTCGACAACACCACACTACAACCATACAACATTGGGTGGATTCACCATGGACGAGACCTTTGTGTCATCCATCAGTGTCACTTGTCCTATGGAATCGAGCCATTCAAGGATGAGGTAGTGTGCGATGTTTCCCCTCTTGATGTCTTTGATGTTTTTTTGGGACAACCATATATGTGGAAATTTCATGTTCTTTATGATTCTCGACCCTGTAGTGTCATTATTACTCCGGGGGGTCATCTCTACACGATACTAGAGGTAGTTCTGACTATTGTTCCACCAAAAATGTTCCACAAGGTAATCTCTCATACTGAAAAATTCATCCTCTTCACAGTTTGTTCAAAGGATTCACAGAAGGCCACTACAGCCATTGTATCCTCAACACCTTTTATCCAACAGAAGAAGATTGAAAAAGAGAAAGAATATATTGTTTCTTCACCTATGATGGTGCATACACAATGCCTCATCAAGCCCAAAGACAATAGGTTGGTGGAACATATTCAACCCCTCCATTAATAGGTTCGTGACAACCTTCCACAGACCAAGTAACACAACTTATCCAACAAGACACATAACTCACCAAGGTTCATATTCATAAAATTCTTTACCCTCTTCCTTGGGAACTCAAGAAAATGGATACCATTGCTTCCTAAGGGGAGAGGATTGATCCAAGTGGATATTGGTGGCCACCCACCTGTTCCAAATTCCAACTGGCTCGTCTTGACATTTTTTGGTTTAGAAGGTTTCTTTGTAATGGGGAAATTTCTTTGTAATTGTGGGTTCTTCACATTTAGGTATGTCCTTAAGCCCTACATAGCATCCAGGTGGATATTGGTGGCCACCAAAACTATTCCAACTTGCTTATTTTGGAAGTTTTCATGTTAGTAAATCTTTCTATACTTCCAGGTCCGTTTTGGGGCCCTAAACAGTGTTTTCTTGGCTTTCCATAGTCAAACTATAGATGGAGTCAAATTTTGATGGAATAATGCACATTTCTTGAAAATACCTTTCCAACGGACTATCACATGCCTTAAATGAAGATCGTATGAAAGGGTTACAAACCTAGGAAATTGATGTACTAACTTACCCCAATCGGGCCCACATGACTTTTGGCGCTACATATCCTAGGGTTAGGTTTTTGGATGTCTAGGATTTTGGCATTCATGTTTATCACAAAAAGGCCTTCATATCCTCATTGTACTCATATTCTTGCGAATGAGACTAGCTATCACATCTCTTCTTAGAGATAAGCTACCACCATTATAGCAAGCTTGTTTTCAATCTGCATTTTAGAGTTTTCAACATATTTCTTTCATTAATAGAAATCATGTATTGTAGTATTTCTCAGTTTCTTGAAGTTTTTATGTGTATTTAATTGTAATATATATTCTTTCATTTCATTCTGAAAATAATCCAGATCACATAAGGTATTGCGTGCAGGTTTATGGTGGCCAACAGTTCATAAAGATGCCAAAGAATATTGCCAGAACTGTGATGTCTGTCAAAGGGTTTGAAAACCCAACATGAGGGATGAGATTACATTAAGACCATAATTAACTTTGTAGGTATTTGAAAAATGGGAAATATATTTTGTCGGACCTATTAATCCACCAACAATAAGTTCAGGAGATAGATATATTATTACTGCATCTAAATACTTGACTAGATGGGCAGAAGCAACACCAGTCAAATACTGCATCACAAAGACAACAACACACTTCTTATTTGAGCAGGTGATCACAAGATTTGGATGTCTCAGGATTGTTATGAGTGACCAAGGAACCCATTTTATTAATAGTACCATCAATTCTATGACTGAGGAGTTTGAAGCCTATCACCAAAAGAGTACGCCATATCACCCTCAGACAAATGGTACAATAGAAGCATTTAACAAGATTTTGGAAAATTCTTTGACTAATATGCACAATGTTAACATGGATGGTTAGGATTTGAAAATACCAGCATTATTATGGGCATACAGGACCACATGCAAGAAGTCGGCAGGACATACACCATTCATATTGGTGTATGGACAAGAAACAGTGGTGCCATTAGAATTTTTGGTACCCAGTCTGCGAGTAGCAACAATTACCAATATGACAAAAAGAGGTGCAGTACATGAGAGGTTAAGTAAACTTATGGAAATGGAAGAATACAATATTATGTCATGATTTAACCAAGAGGTACAGAAAGAAAGAGACAAATCCTGGCATGATCGACACATAAAGAAGAAGAGATTTAAGGAGAGAGACCTAGTTCTTCTCTATGACAACAAGTTTTTGCAGCACCCTCATAAGTTCATAATGCATTGGCTAGGGCCATATGAAGTAAATAATGTAACATATGGAGGATATGTGCAACTAAAGGACTTGGGAGGTACAAAACTGAACGGAATGGTGAATGGTAGTTGATTGAAACTGTACAGGGATAGTCGATCTACTAACTCTTAGTAATTGCAACGCAATAAGGAAGTCATGTATATAGTGTACTATATTAGATATTAGGAGAGAAAAACTTAAAAAAAAGACAACAAAAAGGAGAAAAATAAGAAAAATGAATACAAAAATACAAAAGGAAGAAAAATACAAAAAGAGGAAGAAGTTGCTTGAACGGAAAGAAAGTGGAAAAATTCGTGACAACAACTAATGCGACAAAATAGAGAGAACACATCGAAAAAATTGGACTAGACGCAAATGCACGGAAAAAGTGAAAAACATTTATGATCAGGTCTATAAAATGTGGAAAGCATGAGTTAGCTCGACACTTAGTGATTTTTTAGCACAGAGAAAGCTAGAAGTGGGTGGCCTAGGTGGAATTGTGCGAAGAAGAGAACAATTATACAAACTAGATACAACATGACACCACTGAAGTTTGGTGCTCCAGGAAAATACATACTGGTTACTTGACACGACCAAAGGAGCAAGGAAAGGATGGTGGAGCCCAAGAATTTAGTCGAGCTGGAAGATGTAATGAATTTAGAGACAAAGTCACTTAGCTCGACGAGGTTTGAGGAGAAACATTGACGAAAACATAAGGGGAAGTGGGGTATATCTCTAGAAATTGAAATATTAATACAAACCCTAATCCCGAAATGTCGGCTAAAATCAACAAAATGAAGGGTCAACAATAGGTACACGACGAAGAGGAGGTTTTGGTAGAGGACATCACCAACTAGCCAAAATATAAGGTGGAGGAATATACATAGAAATAACGACAGAAGGCCCATATGCCATTGAGTAGAAAAGAAAGGCACATGACGACACTGAAATCACACTTCCCTACCTCTTGGACATAGTGGTGACCATGGAGGACATGCTCGAGAAAGTTCCTAAACTAAGGTACTCATACCATGATGTGCATGACGCAAAAAAATCCTAGAATTGGGAAATTGGACCCTTAGGTAAACTGATCATCGATCCCGTACAATGGATAAAAATTCTCGACAACTTCGGGATCATAAAACTATTATACATACCACACTTTAGGTGTGGTAAGAATGTTGGGTTGTGCATCAAACAATTGCTAGCCTAGGTACATGGAAAAATTCTATGGATGGATAGGCTAGTCCAAATCGATGTGAAGTTGATCGCCAAAATTACAGGATTATCCACAGTGGGTGCACAACCAAAAGAATACTTCGATAACAAAGCATGTGAGAAGGAGATTGTCGAGATAGTCAAGGAATAGTTTGGTACTAGTAGAGGGAAAAAGGTAATTGTTATTAGAGACATCAACGATTACACAACAAGATTCGCCAACAATCTCATGGATTATAAGCTGTTCAGGAAGTGCAGAAAAGAAGAGGCTACAACAGGATTTATTGCAGTCGCCACTAGTGAACAAAAGGGGTAATGTTTAGTTGGGCACCTTACCTCCTAAACCAATTCTTTATCGACTATAGATATTTTCAGGATAATGGAACTAAGTTCCATTATTCCTAGCTAATTATCCTCATAGCCTTGGCAGGATGGCAGAAGCTAAAATTTTTCATCTTTTATGGATAAGAAAGGGAAGTTCTATGTAACCAGGTATGAATCCCTTAGGCAAGCTAAGGACACCAAAAATGTTGGCCCTTGACCAATTTTTAGGCATTTCTTGGTCATGTTGACCTATTTTGGAACTTTGACAGCCTGTCGAAGGAGGAGCACAAGACGAAGCGGAGATCATGAGATCTCGGCCCCCTTTTTGGGTTTTTGGGAATATGTAATGGGATTGGGATGTCAGCCCATGGGTTTACCCATGCTTAGGCCTAGATTGTAAAGTATAAATAGATGTCTAGGCAATGTAAGAAAGAGCAGATTGGTATATTGATGAGCTAAGTGCTAGATCTATGTGATTGAAGTATTTGTGTGAGACTTGCAGAGCTAAATGCAAGTCATTGTAAAAAGTTGAGGAAGGCTTAGTGCTGTAGCACAAGGAAGAAGGATCTAGCGAGCTGTGCAGATCTTCTGTCCCATGTGGAGTAAGGGTTTTGAAGGCTTTGTGCTTGTAACCGATTGACTGAATACAATAAAGAAGAAGAGTTGGTGGACATAGCCCCGTGGTGGGGGTGAACCACGTAAACACTGTGTTATGTGCTTTGTGCTTTGTCTTGATGTGTTCACATGTTATTTTCTAAGTGCTTTGATATGTTTAGATAGATCTACTTCTTCTTTGTGATTATGATATGTGAGAATATTAGATCTGATCAATATAGTCATGATTAGTGCTTGATATGCTCATTCTGATCCATTTATATGCTATGTGCTTAAATACTGTAGATTAGTGTGAATGCTGTGAAGCTCTGTTTTATCAATGAAGTGAATAGTGATTGCATATCGAGGGACTGATGGTTCTAAGAGCTATATTAAGTGTTATAATCACAGATCTGTGTCCCAGCTAAGGTCGCAGGCACCTGAGTCTTGAAACCACCCCTGCCTCTACCTCGGGTGAGACTTCATCTACTTCATAGGTGTTTCCGAAAGGGTTGGTAGTTAGGGATTTGTTGGTGCATTATTGTAGCGTTGAACTCTGGGGATGCCCCCGTGCCAACAAAAAATCAATAGGAGAATAGAAAGGTGTTCACTATGCTTCTGGAAGAGATACAACGATACACAACCAATGTGTGGTGCATTCCTGTGGAAGTGGTACATGAGTCTAAAGGGATAACTAGGTTTAAGGAATCCAGGAACCATATGTGGATCTAGGACACAAGGGATCCAAAGAAATAATGGTTAGAGATGCATTATTACATCACTATGGAGGAGTTTGATTGCATAATCAAAGACTGGCCTACGCAGTGGAAGGTACAAGTAAAAAAAGAATCAACAAATCCAACAACAACGACATCAGCCAAACCCAAGGGGCAAGCTGAAGTAGGCCCCTCAACCAAGAAAAATAGCCTAGCTGCTAACACCATGAAGGTTGCGTAACACATGCATGCGTCTGGAACTAGCATAGTGTCAAAGACGCAAAGGAGGATAGTAACGGTTCCCATAGAAGACGTCCAGGGGGATGCCAAGAAAGGAGACACATATCAGGTCGACGAGGAGGGGACACATGCATCGATGAGTGGGGAACATCGCTCACAGAAAAAAAGAACCACAACGGAGGTGGAGGAGATGCGCAAAAAGGTGAAATATACCAAGGAGGGCCCAATCAGCACCTTGACAGAGGATGATGCTGAGTTCGTGGAGGACAAGGTCTAGGACGGGGGGGAATATGTGGTTTGTGCCGCAAAATCACAAAGAGAGGCGATCATGTCAAAACTCATAGAAGTCCATGAAAATCTATAGTAGTTACAAATTTATATGGTGTCGCAGTACACAATGCAACAACTTGAAAAGACACAACAACCACTTGCACGGAAAGAAAAATATAATACAATTCAGATGGTGGTGAAGGGAAGTAACACATTCATAGTCACATAGAATATGGTCAAAATTGATCAAGAGACCATGCAAAAACCCAAGGGGTACATAGACCAATTTGAGGTAGTCATGGTGCAGATACCCACAAAAACACTATACAGAGTCTAGGCTAGTATAATGCAGGAAGTACAATCAGTAGCCGGCATGAATGCCACCAACTTGGAAGTTGGTAGGGGGGTCGCATAGATGTTACAGATCACCTATGACCAATTGAATTCGGAGAAGGAGGAGGAAAAATAACGTGATTAAAATCTAGATAATGGGATAACAACGATACACAACCACATTCTAGATAGCGTGCAAGCACCAGATAGGATCACAGACTAAATGATAAAAATAATTGTGCAGAAAATTGAGGGGTATAGGTAGGAGATAGAAGATTTGAAATAAAAACTTAATCCTACGACTCCTTTGGAGGTACTAGAGAAAATTTAACAAAAAGTAGCATTCCACACATGGGAGATGGAAAGGGAATCCAAGGAAGTTGCATACTTATTTGAAAGAACTTACAAATTTGGACCACTTTGGAAGAAGATGAAAAGGTCCAATAGTTGGAGCAACAAGCGGATAAAATCAATTCCATGCTGCAGGAGTTGAAGTAGAAAAATAAAACCATGAGCATTATCGAACACTTGAAGGGAACGCAGGATATGAATACCTTGCAGACAGAATTGAAAACAACGCAGATCAATAAGAAAGATAGGCAAACCTAGTTGGATCTCCTCCAGGAACAACCAACATGAATAATTATGGAGTTGGAGGAAGAGACAAAAAGGATGGTGCAGGAACATATACAGAGTGCAACATTCCATATAAAGAGTCCAACATATAAAGAGTCAAAGATAAAGCCGCACAAGTGAAAGAAAAAGGCACGAAACTAGCAGAAAATTTCAACAACTTGGAGAAGGTTGTACATGAGCGCGCACCACCTCAATGTCTTGGGATTGTTATCATGAAATTTTTACTTTGCCAAAATCCAAAGGCAATTGAACACTAAATTGGCGTAACAGAAGGTTGTCCTATCACTGTCACCTAAACAAGACAACTCTTTCTCTTTAGGAGTGGTACCCCAGGGGGGATGTCCCCAGTAACCTAGGGGTTTTATAAGTCTAAGGTAAGAGTATCAAGAAATTCCCATCCCTCTCACAGGTCACTCTGATCAAATTTTCCAAAGGTTTTAATGAGATGAAGCAAAGCAATATTTAAATGTACCTGCCCAGAACAAGACAACAAGAAAAATACTATTTGCAAGTACCATATGATGTTAGTGCTTCATAAAACCATAAACTTTGATGAAAAGAACAAGATGATATAAAAACTGAAGAAACAGAAGTATTTATAAAAACAATGTATATATAGCAATAGCTTCACAATTATGCCTCAATAAACCTTCAAAAATGACCAAAAATGATAACAAAAACTTGACAAAATGCTAGTAATTGTCAAAAGCAATGAAGGCAATGTATAATCAGCTTTAAAACTTTCTTTTAAGATGAATTTTCTGTTGTTATAGATGGATGTAGAAATATTTTTCAACAACAACAACAAATTAGTTATTAGGTTAGTCTAATATACAGTTAGAAATAGTTAGTAAAAGTCTCAAAGTAGATGGTTTAAGAGTTGTTTTAGTCAATCAATCACTTGCATGGCATGAACTAGTGCCTTTTAGGGTAAATGGAGTCAATATTGCAGCAATAATTATTAGAGGGAAACAAATGATAATGGGTGATCTAAAGGAAGAGGGAGGATGGTTGAGGTGTTAGTAACCTAAGTCCTCAAGATCCAAAACCCTAGAAGGAAAATCAGCTAGGAAGTAGGTAACCCTAGGCCCTAGCGATTTCGTTCTTCTTTAGGTCAAGATTGAAATAAAATATGAAATCTTAATGAAGCAATAATACTAGAGTGCTACTAAGGTAGGGCCCTAGTATATCCTTCAAGGGAGGTGTCTTCTAGAAAAATCAAGTAGGTGAAGAGTTATTAAGAAAATGAGAATAACATGTGCTTTTCTCCTAGGGTTTTACACTAGCAATTTCATAATATTATAAATGAACAAGAAAATACACCATAAAAATTCAAAATAAATAACGATTGCATATTTCTGCTTACTTCATAAAGAATAATATGGCCACAAACCCTAGTTGAATACTTTCCACCTTGAAATGCAAAAATACACCAAGATAAGCTTCCTCCAAGAGTTGTGCACCACTTAGTTCAACAAATAAGCCTTAAAAGAGGTTGAATTTCAGACCTCACACTTGTGTGATTGAAATATGATGAAAAATACAAAATATTTTCCCTTTATTTATATAATACAAGTGACCTTTAATAAAATTTTAGGTCAAAAAAGGCCGATATGGCCAGTTTACAACAAAAATCTAGTTTTACATAAAATTGACAATTTAAACCCTAATTTTATCCTTTAGGGATGACATCATTCCTCTCCTAGGGTGATGTTGGTACCCTTCTTGGAATGCTATGCCTCCAAAGTGAAACGTTAGGGCTCAAAACCCCTCATAAACTACCACATGTTCCAACCAAGCCGTCCTCATGCCTAAAACCCCAACTGGATGACGTCAAGGCTCAGAATGATGATGTCAGGGGTCTTCAAGGGCCAACTTCATGGTGGGAGGGAAAGACCCCCTGGGTCTAGGCCTGCCAAAGAGCCTTTGGTGGAACACCCTCCATTTTCTCTAGTGCAAGCCTCCGGTATCCCGCTGCCCCTGACTAGGTTCTCAACATCCATCTGGTGGGATTTTAACCCCATGGATGTCCAAGCTAATCATCTCCCCATATGTACCTGTCCATCGAGCATGGTCCTGTAGAAAAAAAAAGTATGCCCTTCATGGGCTCATAAGTCACATGGATCATAGAAATGTCAATCACATCTAATAATCAAGTTACCCAAACATGTGCATCAAACCCCCCTTTACCTAGAAAAGTGCTCAAAGACA
>SNQJ01S0157024.1:0-20663 GCA_010110895.2 Picea sitchensis
GTTGTCTTAAGCTATTTACTCAAAACGTTTCACTCATTTGTCATTTTTTGACCTATTGTTGAAGGCCCACGTCATCACATTGCAGAAACACTATATAGTGACGTGGCAGCATTATTATATGAGCTTGATCTATTGCATTGATATTTTGATACATGGTTTGAATTGATCACATTGAATGCTATTGCCTTTATGCTATATTGAGAAGTTATTATAAGTCTTTGCTTATTTAGCCATCATTGACTTCGTCAATAATAGCATTAGTATTTGCTCATATATTGAAGATAGTCATTTATTCTATACTAACCCATTGCAAGCATATACTCTAGTTATCTCTGTTTTGTCTCGCAAACAGGTGCTTCAGCAGTGGTTCTTGTGACTATCTTGGGCATAAATCTGTGGAAGGGTTTCTCTTGACTTGGCCTTATCTTTATCCTTTTCCCTTCATTTATCCAGATTGACTTTAGGGACGTCTCCCTTGGACTTGCCCTCCTAAATAGAAAGAGCCCCCCATCGAGGTGACAGTGGGTGGGGAAGCTCTGATACCTTAGGTTTGAAAGCCCTTGGCCCTTTCCTACAAAACCGTGCGATATGAGATCCAAATAAACCGCTCAATATCTCTCGAACTCTTTATCACCCCTATCTAGCTACTCAGATAGGCATAGCAGAAATGTTGTAATGTTATAATGTCCCAAAATGGGGACATTCTTGTCACCACTCTAGTTGTATTACCTGTCATCCCTCTAAGCATCAACTTTTTTCCACTTTCTTCAATGAAGGACATTTCCATGGTCTTGTAGTTGGTGTTGATGGGTCTAATACTAAGTCACTGAACTCCCAAAATGATGTTTGTGTCACGGTAGGTCCATCACATAAAATTATTATGCTAAGTCATGCCTCCCCAATGTAAGCTTCATACCAGTTATGTACTGTCACAAGGTATGGTGGTATACCACTGCTATAATGTCCCCACCTCTTGATGAAGACGTATTGAGGAGACTCGATGAAAATTACAGCTTTCCCCAGACTATGGTCTCGAGGCATATTGGGGACAAAGTCAACTGACTTATAATATTCTAAGAAGTTGACTTTGTGTGAAGGGTAACTCAAGGAAAGAAAAGAAAAGATGAGTCAGTTTAAGAGTTAACCCTAGAGGTTAATTATCTCAACGGAGGAATAGACTGGAGCCATAAAGGAAAGGGCAGAAATCCTTATTCATTAAACATTATTATCATTTTTTCATTGGATCTCTTGAGCACAATTGGTTTTGAGGGTTTGAGTCTAAAACCCTAGAGATCAACTTCGGTGGTGAAGATCCCACCTTTCTTGATCGAAGCTTAGTCTGGAGGTGAAATATTCCTCCCACACCATTCTCTAGTCATTGCGGGCTTGTTACATGGCCCGATTCAGGCTAGAGCAACCTAGGGGTTTCCGACTAGAGCACCACCTTGGAAGATTGGTTCGTCGGAGAGGAAAGGAAGGCATTTTGGCAAAGTGCTTTTAGGTTCTCTTTGGAGGGTTCCTGGCATCATTCTTGGTCTATTCCGGAAAAGTTTATCCTTGCAGTTTATTTTTGTGAGCTTGGCATGAATTGGACAGAAGGAGTGTGCATTGCAGAAAGTGGTTTTTAGTTTTTGGAGGCTCAAATATTCATATATTGGCTTGAGACTTCACCATCTTAGTAGCATTGGCCCGATCTACATTCAGGTAAATTTTGGTGGCATTTGGAGGCCCCTAGAAGGGAGAACGAATTCTCCTTGACTTAATCAAACCCGGAGGCATGATCCATTTGAGGGTTACCCTAGTTGGAGAACAAAACTTCGAGATCAACGAGACTTGGTTGATGGTTTCCTATCAACTCGATCTACATTAGAGAGGGTTGGAGAGGGAGGTCGAGGAAGGGAGAGTGAAACTTGAGGGTTTAGCAACATCCAGAGCAGGGTGCAACTTATCCAGTTAAGGAGGTTTGACAATGCATTGGCCAGTTTATTCTATCTTCAATTATATTTTCTTGTTGGTGGCCTTTGGAGGCTTGGATCTCTTCTCAGACGACTTTTGGGAGGCACTTATCTTTGTGTTGCTTATTATTGTATCGGCTGGCTACCCATTTTGATATTATTGGGGCTTTCTTCGAGATCTGCAGATATCTTGTATACAGGATCTGCCTATCATACAAAGGTTGGATCTGACATTGTTGGTTCTCTGCTGGTGTTCTTTATCTATCTTGTCTTGTTTATGATTTTATGCTTCAGATCTATTGCTCAATCAACATTAAGTAATCCATAATGCACACATCTTCATAGAACGCAAACACATAAGCAAACGCATAAGCGATTGACAGTGGTGTTACGAGCAAAAATGGCGCGGGAACATTACAGTGGTATCAAAGCGTTTGATCCTCCCATCCTGTGAGAATTAGCACATGCACGAGAAGTTGATTAGCATTTACATGGGCCGAGCAGGGCGAATTGAGACGAGGCCGATGGAAGGGTTAGTTGAGGGGCGGTAAAGCCCTGATTCTAGCGAGTTTCTCAAGGAGGTTACAACCTCCATAAACATGACCTGTGAGCACACTTGTGCATCATCTCACAGGAAAACCGAGGAAGCAGTCTGCTTGAGGGCGGTAGCCGAGACTTCGAGAGAAAAGTGAATGAATGTCGAGGGAGAGGTTATGCAACTCTGATGCGGGGGCTTGACTCATGCGAGGAAAGGGTCAGGAAGTTTTATGCCAATAGAAGCTAGTGGATCTCGTAGGATTTCGACATCAGCAGAACCCGACCCCATTATCACGAGGAATGAGCTATGGAGGAGGGTGCACCCACAGGGGCACAGTAGGACACCACAGGCCCTATCTACCTACATTCTTGGATAATCAACCACAGCGTAACTATGAGGATGAGATTGAGGACAATTTTGGCGGTGATGCTCACGAGAGTATCATGCCTTAGCCTTGAGTTTCAAAGGCAAAGATCCGCTAGATCAGACTGTTAATGGGATCAAATTCGGAGACGAAAGGTATCAAAGGCCTAATTATGAATTGGAGTGTAGGGCAGGCAAGATGGAAATCCTCTACTTTAGTGGATCACGCTAAGGTAGTACGCACAAGCATGGAGTGCGAGAAGTTGGATACCTACTTACGGCTTAACCCCATGAGATGGATGCCATCAAATTTGCCACCATGTACTTGGATGGCAAGGCTCATGATTGGGTGGTACCATGGGTTGACCACATTAGTGCATTATCCCACTTTTAGGGATAACTAGGAGGGTATGTCTAGAGACTAGCGGGTCTTGAACATAGATAGAGCGAGATCTACTTGAGCATGGCTCTGGAGGGGCCATCTTTTCTCCCTTTCAAGCGCCTCCACTTTGTTGCTGACAGCATCCATCACCATCGGCAGTCTTGTGGTAGGAGAATGGTTCTTGCTCCATGAGTGGCCAATTTCTTGGGTATCGTAGGTATGTAATCACTCTAATCCTCAAAACCTTTGAATATGTGCATTTAATTCTTTTTATTTCCGCGAATGCTTGGATCTTATACTTGTCCACTTGACCATATGCAGGGGGAATAGCGGGATGCTATCAAGCACAGTACTTATAGGTTTTTGGTTTGCCACTGGGGGTTTTTTTTGAAAAGCCATCGTCCACTCTTTTCATATTACCACTTTTTCATGTTGCTTCCTGCTCATCTACCCCATTTCATTTGTCCAAGCATTGGGTTGGCCAATCATTTGAGAGTTGCACCTTACCTTGTGGGAAAAGGAGGAGATTTCTGCAAAAGTAGAAGGTAAAAGCAAGGCGGCAAAGATAAAACCTAAGAAAAATAAAACCTTGGGATGCCATGCGAGGGATGAAAGGTAAAAGGCTTCTCGATGAAACAAAGGGGGCCAGGTAAAATAATAAAACAAGACTTAGTGGAGGATAGGGGTCTCATCATGAGCCAATATTAGGAGTCTATAAGGTACCCTAGCAGGTATGACACTACTGAGTTGGTTACACCGCATGAGGTAGTGACTCTTGGTTGCATAGCCAAGACAAAGGGGGTATCATCACAAGCCAAAATTCTCATCTCCGTGAAATTCTTATGGATAACATTGCCACCACTGATCACCAAGCCAAGGCAGTGTCCCTTGATTAGGTTCTTGAAGAAAAAAGCAATAGGATAAAGAATAAAAGGCATGAATGGGCTTAAGAAAATTTGCATCCAGGACAGGTCGTGCCGCCTTCTACAAAGGCACCCACAGTTAAAGCTTTGCATTCCCCTGCTCCTTTAGCGCCCATTGTTAGGACATCCTTATCACATTACCCACTTACATGGCTTAGATTTGGTATTTTCTAGGAACTTTCCTTTTCCGGTGGACACTAGCAATAGGGCCTTCATGTCACTTTTGCGAGAAATTATTGTAGGGCTTGTGCCTTAATGTCTTTGAGTTTTTGACTGGGGTAATAGGGGTTTATGCACATGTTTAATAATATTGATGATGAGATATGATTGACATTGTGATCCCCTCTGAATTATGAGCCATGGAAGGCGTAGTTGTTGATTTGCAGGATCATGCCTGACGGACCGGTACCATGTTGGACAAGTACACATGGGAGATGATCAGGCTGGACCTCCATGGGGTTGAAGAGCCCACGAGATGGATGTTAGCAGACCCTAGAAGGGGGAGCCTGAGGCAGGGGCATGAGTCTTTACTTTTGAGAGAAGAAGGACTTCTTCTGCGAGGAGGCACCAGCAGAAAGCGACCTGGGGGATTGTGCCCCTTTAGGTGGAGCGTTGGCCTTGGAGAGGGCTAGGGCGTCCTGGGAGGTTCATGGCCATCCCTTTTCTTCACGCTAGTTTTGGCGGAGATGGTGAGAGCGGTTGGCATGTGGTAGCTTGGAGAAGCCCGAGGAGGTCTAACGTTTTGCTCCAAAAGGCCAACATTGCCCTAAAAGGGGCTAACATCACCCTAGAAAGGGGTTGACATCCTTTTGTTGCTTGATCAGGGTTTTAATTTAAAGCGTGCAATGTAAACGGTATGATTTTTAGTATTTTTGGCCTTGTCGGCCTTTTCACTGACCTAAAAGTAAAATTAGGTCATTATGCTTGGCGTATAAATTGAGGGTTTCACCTTCATTTTTGGAGGATCTTTCACTCACTCATTAGTAAAGTCTGAAATTTCTTGTTATCTTTGGAGCTATTAGCTGAAATTGTGAGGTGCACTTGTTGAAGGAGACATTTTTGGACTTTTATTGGCATTTTGGCATTTCTCTTGGTGGAAGTTATTACAACTAGGGTTTGCTATATGATTTCTTGGTTAAATGTAGGTGAATTTACGCAAAACTGCTTCTTAATTGTATGGTTGTAGTATTGTTTTTCTTTCATTTATGGACATAATTTGCTGGGTAAACCCTAGGTGACAAACACACATTGAAGGTCCTTGTCTCATGTCTTTACCAAGGTTTTAAGCCATTTTATTTGGTGAAGTAAGATAGAGCCTTGCCTTAACACTCTATTATTCTTTCTTTCTAGCCCTTGTGGAAGAAGAATTTCTAGGGACTTAGACTGCGACAGGACATCCTCATTATTAGATTCCTTGGGGTCATTATTGTGTGAGAGATTGACTCGATTGATGTAGTCTTCGAACTCAACGTTCTGCTCAATCTGGCAAGCAAAGTTTTGTGCTTCTTAAGGTCGAGGGTGTGGCCAGATCTTTGAGGGTAAACTATAAAACTCCTTCTTGAGTTCAAGTAGTGTTGGAGGATAGCTTCTTCTGAGAAACTAGGGCTGATCTTCTTGAGTAAAAGGTTGAACCTATCATTGAAATCCCTAATACCCTCGCTAGATGCTGCAAATATTAATGTATTGAGAGTAAGGGAATCCATGCTTTCTTTTCACAATCTTTACCGGAAGGCTTGTTCAATATCTTGAGGGGTTTTGATGCTTCCTTTCGGGGTCTGTTAATCCATCTTCTGGCAATTCCGGTGAGTGAGCTCACAAAGAACCTTAAAATACATCGGGGTGTTCTTGTCTGGATTTGTGAAACTGGAATGCATCACAAAATTCGGTCCAATGAGAGTTTCCATAGGATCCATCTTCCCACGAAACTTAGGTATCGGGGCTGTGACCTTCTTGGGTAGATCAGCATAACCCCCTTAGGTGTTAGGTAAGCTCAAAGGACCAAAGAGTTCTTTATGGGATACAGGAGAACTTACAGGGGTGATAGGAGTTGTGGAGGTCATAGTAGTAGATGAGGGTATATACTGACGTCCACTACGAGTTTTCATCATCTATTTGTGGAGTTGCCAGTTGATTTGCTTGAAATCATCAAATGAAAGCTTACCCTAAGGTGGAATTAGCCGGAGTAAGCTTGAAAGATAAGGCTCTGAGGCAAGGCTTGCCGAAAAGATCTGTCATCTGAGGAGAATTGACTGAGTGTTTCAAGTATGGCGTAAAATGTTATCGCCGCGGTTTGTAGTTTAGGTCAATGGGGATTGAGATCAAGCTGGCGAAATAATTCCCACCAATGTCACCTCAATGGGGAGGTTCTTTACATTTAGGAAGGTTAGCGAGCGTCCATACAGCAGCACAGGGAGCTTTGAAGAGGCGAATGTGAAGCAAGGTTAGAGTTTCCTCCTCACAGTTTACCACCTAGGTTAGATAGTCAGGTTAAACAACTGATAATGAAGTGTATGCCCAATTGAAAACACTGCTAGAACAAGACAACGGTGATACAATATATATGTGGAATATATAACTCAAAAGGTTAGTACTTCAATAACTGCCGATATTATTCAATAAGAAATGTAATGCAATAGATATAAAAATGAAGTTAGCGTTTTGTTAATTAACTATGAATAAGCATCGATTCATCAATATCTATCAAGATGATCAAAACCTCTGATAGTATCAATCAACAATTTGATGATCAATAAATGCTCCAAATCATCACTTAATTGCTTATATTCCACTTTTGCTGCATCAAGATGAAATAACCAATTGTGACGTCAGCCCCAATTAAGTTAGTTTGTTAGTTAGGGTTTTAAAAATATTTAAGGTTTTGAGAAAATGTTTTGTACACTAAGACTTAAACGTTGGAGGTCAAATATCAATGCCTTGGGGTATATGGAGTCAAGTGAGAGGAGGGCACAAGGTTTTGAAGGATGATGACTTAAAGACTAGAAGGAAGGGTTCCAAGGTGCTGCAAAGGGGCCTTAGAATCAAACCCTAGGGGAAAAGAGGCTCACTCGGTGTTGCTTAAGCAGGCCTCATGCTCTTTCCTCCTTCTTTAGGAATCAGCAGCAAAAGCAGCCTTAACAATAAGTCTAAGGGAGAAAGTGTTGTAGGACAAGGCTTTCAAACCCTAGAATGATGGCTAGGTGTGATAACCTAGGCCTGGGGCGTCACCCTCTTTCAACCTATAGAACTCAATGCTAGCTTGAGGGAAGAAACAAGATGAGTGTAGCCGAAGTGAGCTCAATCCCTTCTTCTTCGTAAGCTGAAAAATCTCTCTCTAGAGGACGTAGCAATGACCTACTTATTGTGCTTGTTACCTAGGGTTTCAAATCCAGCAATTTAATAAGCAAATGCAGAAATTACACCACAACCATTCAATTAAGAGTTTTACAGAAAATTCACTTACATATCATGAAGAAGCATAAGCAAACCCTAGTTGTAAAATAGCCTTCATGAGATAAATGCCACAAAATGCCACAAAAATATCCTTCCAATATGGGTCGCCTCCTTGAATAACAAATCTACCCAAGAGGGTGCAAAAATCAGACCTACAAGTGTGAGTGAATTGTGTTATCAAAATGAGGGAAAACATCACTCAGTTATATGTAATGACCTTTAATTGAAATTGGGTCATTAAAATATCAACAAGACTAATAACTAAAAATCATCTTGTTTTACATTAAGCGCCTGAGAAAGCCCTAAATGAGCAAGGAGCAAGATGTCTAGCCCCTTTAAGGGAGGCGTTAAGCCCTTTTGAGACAATCCACGACCCACTAGATGAAAAGCTGACGTTGGCCCTCAGACCTCAAACTCGCCGCGTGCCAAAGCGCCTACGTCAAGCGCCATGCAGGTGGCGTCAAGGGCCTCCAGGAGGATAATCACAGCAGGTCAGCAGGGAGAATTGCAGTTCCACCTCTGATGGTCAAACCACATTTTGGGCTCGACCCAGTCCTAGATAGAAAATGTCCTTCCTGCTTCTTCTCGTTAAGAAACGACCAATCAACATCTGTCTACGCCCAGTGAGGTCCCACGACCAACCATCAGTGGGCTCTTGGTGGGGGTCCGAACTAATCATATCTCCTTGTGTATTGGTCCATTGGTACCTGTCCGTCTGGTATGGTCTTGCACATCAAAACTTCACCCTCCATGGGCTCATTGGTCCCGCCGGGATCGCCATGATACCAATCATATTTCATCATTAGTTTTATCAAATGTATGCATAAAACCCACAGCATATCATCTAGCGACTCAAAGACATTACAATGACCACACTACTAAAATTTGAAGAAGACAAAATGCCCTATTGAGCGGCATCCACAAGAAAAGAAGAGTTCCCAAAGGATATCATCCAAACCATGCACAACCACAGGGGAATTGAATTGTGGTCAAAGGATGTCAGACATAGTGAAAGACAGGGGAGAATATTATGGTAAGATTGCTTGCTTTGCCGAGGAGGCCGAGAGTTGTACATATCATGGATGCGATTCTTTCCAAACCCTTTATTGCCTTTATTCTTTCTTTTTCTTTATTACTTTTTCTTTCTTTTATTTCAAAGTCTAACTAGAAGACACTGCCTTTGCGTGAGGAGGTGACCGGTAACCAGTGTTACCCGCGAGAGTACTTTCCACGAGATGATAAAGTAACATTGAGACCCACCCTTAGCCCATGCAACCAAAGGTGCTCTACAGTGGTAACTTGAGATAAGCAATATCATGCTGCTAGGTACTATGGAACATAATGAAATTTCATTGATGAGACCCCATCCTCTTGGCTAGGTCTTGTTTTTGTTATTTTTCTTGGTGTCCCTCTTGTTTCTTGCTCCGAGGAGGCACATTGTGCCTTCGGGGGATCCACGAGCAGGGGGCATCTCTAGAGTTTTATTTTTTATGAAGCTTTATCTCACCCACTAGGCACTTTTACCCCACAGACGCTAGCTGTACTTCCCACCAGAAGGATGAGGGTGCTTCCCTGATAGGTCATCTAATGTAGGACTAGAGAATGGGATGAATGAATGGGAGGCAGGAATGTAAAAGTGATAATATGATGGGGCCGGATGATGGCTCTTCAAAATCCCACCTGGTAGCTAACTTCAAACCTATGGGCACAAACTTGCTAGGGTACCCTATCAATCCCCAACCAGGGTAAAGTGGGTTAGTGTAAGATCCAAGCACGTTCATTGAGAGGAAAGTAAGAAGGAATCTAATGCATATATCCGAGAGTTATAATGATCAAACATGGCCTGCCATGATGCACGGACCAATTGTCATGGAGCGAGTCTTCTCGGAATTACAAGTCCAATGAGAGGTGATGGATCTTTGTTATGCCAAGCGGGACAAATTAGATGAGAGAAAGATGGAACTCCGAGGGGTCTTCTTTCCGGTCAATCACGCCTGGGTACTCCATGTCTAGGACACATGGGCCTCGGGACATGATCTCCTAGTTATGCACAGAAATCCGGGGATAACGGGGAGCTTTTCCTACTAAGTGGCAAGACACTTCCAAAGTGTTTTGGGCATCTTTGTCATTGTTTGTTTCTTTGTTTTCTGTGCAGGTTGAGCGGATAAGAGGGAAGTTCACAGCCAGTTTTAGGCGGTTAGATCACAGGACCCCCAAGGGCACCCTTTTTCTTCAATAAGTATTTTGTAAACATTGTAAAGACTTGTGACCCCCTAATGGGCTGGTCACAAAGTCATATAAAGAAGTTGTGTAAGTTCTTTGGTAAAATCGATTAGAGACTCCCTGACTCTCACTTTTCATCCCCACAAGAGCGATGTTTTGGTGATTGTCTCAAATTTGCATTTTAGCTTAGATTCAAATTTCAAAACTAAAGATAAGTGAAATATTTCAATTCATCCGCAGAACCTTTTACCAACAACATGAATTAGTTTTAATTAGGCAAAGAGAGAATTTTAATTACTGATTAGTTTTCTTTTCAATTTGCAATTTCAAGTTAACCGTCAAACCCTCCCTGACTCGAAGAGGCACAATTCAATGGTTGATAGATTAATTAAGACAATCTCCAAAGTGGTATCATTTTGTCTAAGACCTCTACCACAGGTGGAGTGTGTCAAATCATCTGGCAACTCGCCTTGTTGGATGTGAGGCACACCCGATCGGTAAGTTTTAAATTGGTGAATGACATATAAGGAGGCCCAAACCATCTCATTATTTCAAACTGAACATCCTAATTAAACATACGAACTACATTGCCCACAATTCCCTTTAAGACACTGGTCTCAATTATTTGCTCAGCCAAAACCAGGCTTCTATTTTACATTGATATATTTTGGCTTAACTTTAATATTACTTGCATCAACAAGCGTGCACGGTATCCTTTTATGCAAATATATGCTTGATGTTATATAAAGTAGATGAATAATAGGTTTATGTGTATTTCAATTTACGGTTGATTGTTGAAAGAGTAATAAACTCCTAGATTTATATTTTGTACTTGGCTTAGATCAAGCCTTAGTATTTTTGTTGGGACTACCCCCTTGGCTTTGCTAGGAGTTGGCCTAGACGGAGGAGTTGAGGATTAGGTGGCTGACACCTTAACTCTCATTTTGCCCCCAAGGACACCAAGTGGATTGAAGAGATTTCTTCCACGTCTCAGTGTGTATAAAGGTGTAAGCAGATTATATCCCCACCTCTTAGAGGTGAAGAGGGGCCTAATACAAACTTACTAGGTCATAGTCCTTACACTAAAGGAAGTCGATGGAAGCTAAAGTTATATTTTGGTGGCAAAAGAGGAAAAGGTTAAAGGTAGATAACTCATGAATAGAAGAAGATTAGCTGGGAGTTAGCTAACTCCATGAATTATAAGGAAAGGTATAAGTAAGAGGTTGTGGTGCACCTATTACTCATTCGGTTTTGGATTAGCATTGCTATTGCTCTTGAGCATTGGGTTTGGGAGTTTTTTGTACAAACACTTGTGAGCAACTCAGTGGTGTAATATCCCCTCACCTTGTTCCATAGCTTGGTCGGGGATGAAAGACTCCTCACACCATTCTAGTCTCGAGTTCATCTCCATCCGGTGCTTGAGAGAGGTGAGCCGTCTTGTTCTTGTGATTCCCGGCAAAGGCACCATCTATCCTAGAGGGAGGTTGATCCGGCTTATCGGAGGGCACAGGGCCATTCAGGCAGGTTTATTTTACTTGAGGGCATGTTCACATGCAGTTTAGGGAGACTTTTGGAGGTTATTATTCTCATATCATTATCACCGGAGATTGGGGCGTCTTGGAGCCATGGGGGACATCCTGTAATTCAGTAAAAACTCAGATCTAGAGAGATACGCTTGAGATATGATGCTGAAACTTCTTCAGGTTTCTAGTGGCCCGATATACATTCCAGGAGAGTTTCAAGTCATTTGGAGTTGTTTTCATACAGGGACGAGTGCATTGGGGTTTCAACATTTCAGGAGGGCATGGCGCTCCCTTAGGAGGTTCATGGAGTTAGAAGGGGTACACTTGGGCGTTGGGCACGAAAACTCTGGAGGAAGTCCCCACTTTGATCTGCTCCAGTGCAGGATGAGTTTGGACTCATTTGGAGCATCTTGCCATCAGGGGCGAGAATTCTTGAGGGTTCGGTCTTCTTGGAAGTGGCATTCTTTAGCTAGAGGGTTTGACAGCCAGATTTGCGAGGTATTGGTCTTCATTACTTATTCGACAACTGGAGGCTTCTTTTTGGTATTAGCGGGAAGCATTTTGTAGCGACTCATATCTGGTAGTTATGCGGCCATCTGGGGTTTATGCCGGATCGGCCATCTATTGTATTGATTGCTCATAATAAAAGCTCGAGATCTTGTTTGTGCTTCTATATCTTGATTATGTTATGATCTTCATGTGTTGGATGAATCTTGTATACACTTAATAACTCAATAAACACGCATAACAATAAATCGGTGGTAGTTAGTGATACTGGCGAAAAATTTGGCCCAGGATCATTACAACGAACCATCCGGGCCAAATTCAGTCCCACTGCATCTTCAAATTGATCTTTGGTGAAAAGAAAGATGGAGACCCGATGCACATGTGTGTGACTACAAGGCTCTAAACAAGGAAGACAATCAAAATAGATACCACCCCATCCCAAGGATCAATGGTGGATGAACTCCATGGGCGATTATATTTCCACAAAGATTGACTTGTAGGCTATGCATCAAATAAAAATGAGGGAGAAAGATATCTCCAAGAATGATTTCCGGTGTCACTATGGACACTATAAGTTTTAGTCATGCCTTTTAGGCTAGCCACCTTCTAGTCATGCATGAATCATTTGTTGAACAAGAAATTAAGGAAGTTCTTATTAGTCTTCTTTGATGATTGTTGATCATAGAAAACTTGGGAGGAACACCTCCGACATGTGGATCAGATTTTGTCAATCATGGGGGAACAATCACTATATGCTAAGAGGTCCAAATGTGAATTTGGGATAGCCAGTCCTTTATCAAGGACACATCATTGGAGTGAAAGAGGTACAGGTACACCAAGAAAAAAAATACAAGCTATACTTAACTAGCCCACACCTAAGACACTCAAAGAATTGAAGGGATTTTTGGGCATATATTGCTATTACAGGAGGTTTGTCAAAGGCTTTTCTCAACTTTGCACACCTTTGACCAGAGTTGATGAAGAAAGGGGCATTCAAATGGAACCTAGAAGCACAGTCCACCTTTGAAAAAATGAAGAAATTAATGAGTACATGCCCGATATTGGCCCTACCAGATTTACAGCACAACCAACTACTATAGTGTGATGCCTCGGGGGAAGACATTGGAGCAATACATATGCAGAACAAGCACCCTATTATGCATGAAAGTAGAAAGTTGAGGGGTCTTGAGCTTCCTACACCATCTATGACAAAGAAATGTTATGCATCATGCATGCATTGGCTAAAGTTAGGCGATGTTGGATTGGGGCAAAATTAAGTGGCGAGACGAAATCATGATGAATCAAGACTTTCCTAAGGATCGAGAAGGACTTGAATGAGAATAGCAATGGGTGAGCAAAATCCAAACATGACTTTGATATAGAGATTTGTCAAAGGGAAAAATGTAGTAGTAGCCGGATGCACTATCTAGAAGACCATCAGTTTATGACATGCCTTATATTTCAGTGGATTGGAAGGCTCGCCTCTTGGTGGAATATTCAAAGAACAAATTTGCTTGCCGAAGTAATGGATGGGCGGGGTGATAGATGACAATTTCCGTATTATGGATGATATCATTTACTACAAGGGCCAAATTTTGGTCCAGAATCAACCTTCAAAGACGAGGTGTTATAAGGCATGCCATGATTCACGATGCTTGAGGCATCAGTTCATCAGGAACTTATCTGAGGCAGATGAGAGAGGTTTGCTTGGAAGGGATTAAAGAAGAAGATGTAGTGAGCCACATCCAAGGAGTGCAACACTTGCTAGGCCAACAAAGATGAACACACTCATCTAGCAGGACTACTACAACCACTTCACATTCCGAAGCACAAGTGGGAAAACATATCCCATGGATTCATCAGGGGTTGCCCAAAGGTTAGGGCAAAGGCGCATTTTAGTAGTGGTGAACGAGGGTTGTGAAGTTTGCACACTTTTGCCATTTACCCACAAATTCGGTCATGTCTTAGAAAATTCGAGGTCCTATGAGAGCATCTTCTTTGGTGCATCTTTATTAGAAACTAAGACTAGGATTTCTGCTTTCCCAAATTTAATTTTCTGCTGTTTTATAACAGCCAACAGTAAGTTTAGTTATGCTGATGTGTTATGGTTGTTGTCTCTGTTAGGGTGCTCTTGCAAGTAGTTTTATGTTAGGAAAATACATACATACTTCAAATAACAACAACACACCTACTATATCTTTTATCTTTGAAATATATGAGCTGAGTTCAGAGCTAATTAACAGCCACTAAAATGCATGTGTAGACAGGTATTTTGGTCTATGACCACAGATAAAACCCCAGGAAAGCAGTTTGAGATATGATGTATATGAGGTAGAAATTTAATATCTTTTACTGTAAACAAAATACAATAAGAACACGGTACAATAGCAACTCAATTGAAGAAGATATCGAAAAACTCAAGCGCGGATGCCCAAATCTATGAATTAGCCCCTCTGAAGCGCGGATCGCTCAATCCCAGCGAGGATGCGAGGAATGTAAATCCCTCCACGGAATGAGTGCCTAACTGCTTGTGATGCTCTCAAGCGACAAAATCGGTGGCTGAAACTTCTCGAGGAAGCAAAACTGACTGCTAAAATAATAAGCCCTCACTCAAAGATGAAGTCTCTCCAGTAAATAAATGGTGGATGCTGCTCCAAGCCTCCATGAATGAATGTTGGCCGGCCTCCTCAAGCTCCTCATGCAAGCACACCTCAGCTCAAGCTCCAAAAACTCCTCCTCCAACAGGCAAGAGTCTCCTCATGAACAATGCGCCCTCCTTTGGCCATTTACCCCTCTTTAGGCAAGAATAGAGAAACCCTAAGATCCAAGGGGATGAGATCATCCCTAATCAAAGGTTGAGATCACTCACATAAATGTAATCTCAAAATTACTTTTGGGTTAATTCCCTAAAGTCAACTTATGTCCCCTCAAAATCACCAAAAAGGAAATTTAACGTTCACTTTTGAGAGTGACAGTATACACACAACAAGTCAAAGATACAAAATAGACGCAAAAGAAATCTTGGTATCCCAGATTACTAGGAATAACTAGGAGATCATGTCTGAGGCCCTGGTCCTAGACATGGAGTCACGAGAGCAGGATTGACTTGAGACTACACATGGAGGGCCCCATCTTTCTTCTTCTCGGTAGGACTTGTCACCGGCCGATACCGACCTCATCACCTAGAAGCTAGGCTTGCATCGAAGGCTCTTGCTCCATGGAGTAATTGGTCCAAAGGTATTATCATGGTATGTGTCACATTTGATCATTATAACCTTCTTATGTATGCATTAGATCTTTTCATTCCGGATAAGCGCTTGGATCTTACTAATCCACTTGACCATCATTAGGGTGATTGATGGGGTAACTTAGCAGTTGGTATTTCATGGAGTTTTGGTTAGCCACCAAGGGGTTTGAAGAACCATCGATAAAGCTCCCCTCATATTATCCTTTTTCATCTTAAAAGCCCCACTCATCCATCCCATTCCCTAGTCATGCATTAGGATGACCATCGAGGCATCTTGTCTTGTGGGAAGAAGGGGCTAGGCGAGAGGGTACTTGGTAGTAAAAAGATAAAAGCCCTTAAGAAAATGAAAACCCTAGAGATGCCATGCAGGGATCCAGAGAGGCAATAAAAACCTCGATAGAAACTAGGGACCACAAGAAATGATAAATAAATAAATGCAAGACCCTAACGAGGATGGGAGGTCTCATCACGGTAGGCCCATTATGTTCATAGGTATTTGAGTGGTATGACATTGCCACCATGTCGGGTCACCAAACCGGTAGGTGACCTTTGGTTGCATGGCCAAAGGAGGGTCTCATCACGAGCCCGGCCCTTTCACCATTTTACTGAAGATGTTTTGAGTGATAGCGGCGTAGAAGCTCTAGCCACCAAACCAAGGCAGTCAATGGCCTCTTCGTCAAGGCTTGTGGTAAAAATACAAAACAAAGAAAGATAAGGCAATGGGGCTTTGGAAAAATGCATCCATGGCAGTCTGACTGTACTCCTAGAAGGCACCCGCAGGGCGACACCCGACCACAGAATTAGAGAACTATGACTAGACATCCTAAAAACCACATCATCTCATTATACATGGTTTGAATGAACTGAAACTTTCCATTTCTTGTGGGTATTAGCCCAATGAGTTTGCCCTTTGGTTTCCCTTGGCTTTGTATAGTGGGTGTGTGTAATGTCTTTGAGCTCTTAGAAGATTTGTTAGGGATTTCATGCATATGTTTTGATAATTTTAATGATGAGATGTATTTACATTGCTATGATATGCAGGACTGATGAGCCCATGGAGGCGTAGTCTTTGATATCGCGAGGACCATGCCCGGTGGGCAGGTACCGGAGGATCGGTGCATGGGGAGATGATTAGCTTCGGACCTCCATGGGTGAAGAAGTATCGGATGGGCGTTGGGATGGCGAGGAAGCGGAGACGAGGGGTTGTATTGAGCCGCACGAGGAAGAAGGATGCCCTCATCAGGACGTTTTGGCTGAGACTTGGCCTATGGGGATCAGTCCCTTTGTAGATGGGGCGTGGATCTTGATGGACAGGACGTCACCATAGGTAGTTGGACGTTTTCTGGAGAAGGTAGCAGTGTGCTGGGCTTTCTGGTCACACATAGCAGGTTGTAGGAGACCCAAGGGGGCCAACGTCTGTCTTATTGGATGATGATATTGCCTTGAAAGGGCAAACGTCTCCCCTTTAGGGGGCTTGGCGTCTCATTATTAGCTCATTTTTGGCATTTTAGCATGTAAAAGTGACAAATAATTGAATAATGTAATGTTAGCCTTATCAGCTATTTGTTGTTGACCTATTTTGTTAATTAAAGGGTATGAGAATCATATATATTGAGGGCGTTTTCTCCTCATTTTATCATGACTTATAACTTGCTCTCTTTGAGAGATGCATTTCTAGTCTTTTTGTCTTGGAGTTTTCTATCTCTTTGGAGTGGTAGCAACTCTTTGGAAGCTATTATTTGGCAAATTGGTACTCTTGTTCATTTGGAAGGTTTACCAACTAAGGCTTTGGATTTTTCTTTCTTCATGATCTTGTAAGTGTTTTCTTCAAAACTTCTTGAATGAATGGTTCTTGATTTAACATTTGCATTAATTGTTATCTTGTTGTTATTAGCTTAATCCTTGAAACCCTAGGGAGCCTACACACAAGTAGGTTGAGGCTTCATGTCCCCCATGAACAAAGCTTTAAGCCATTTGATTTGAGGAGGTTTAGCCTAGCCATGGCTACTAGCCATCTCATTTCTTGAGTTAGTTTAGCACAAGTTGAAGAAGAAGTGATCCTAGGCCTAATTTAGTTTACACCTAGGGTTTTACTTCTAGGGTTTTGAAAAGCCTTGTATTGAGCAACACTTTTGACCCTAGATTTGTGTGTTCCTTAAAGGCTAGCCGTTTTGCCAAGTAAGTCTTAGAGAGAAAGAAGGGAAGCTTTAGGCCCTAGCTTTAGCTACACCTAGGTAAGTCTTTTCCTTCATAGGGGTTTAGGGTCTTAGTGGAAGCAGAAGCACCATCAAACCCTAGCTCTCTTATCTTTAAGTTTGAGTCCTTCCTAAACCATTAGTCTCATCTCCTTTAGCTCCATTAACCCAAGGCACTAGTCCACAAACTCTTTGAGCTTGTTATGCCTCAAATTCTTTCAAACTACCTCTAAATTGCCACCCTAACTAACCTAAGCGATCTAACCCTAGCTAGTTTTGAGACTAACCCTAATGGCCCGATAACGTTTGGCCTTATTCAAATTTTACTTGGATAGAAAGGTGTGTATTGTTATCTCTTCATAGCTGTGGAGTTGTTTTACCTTTTTTGTTGGTTGATTTTGACAAAGCGTCCATCCTTGGCTAGCTAACTGCCGGAACAACAAATTTATATAAGAGGTATCGCACCTTTTAGAACTCTTGTAGCATTACAGCGTTGTGACCTCTCTCACCTCAGCATTAGGCATTGAGATATTGATTGCATTTACAAGCTTGTGTTAAAGCGTTCTAATCTTTGTCTTAATTTTGACCTAATTTTAAGCTTGGCGTCATCATCATTGTAGCAACAATACATAATATGTGTGGCAATATTATATATGAGCCAATTTGACATATTTATTGCGTTAATGATATGATACAAAGGTCTAATTGTGAACATTGAATGCTCTTTGTCTCTTATGCATTGATGAAGTGATATAAATTATTTGACATTTTTAGCCATCAGTGACTTAGGTAATAATAGCATTAATTATTTGTCATATATGTATTGAAGGATAGTCATTGATTTCATGAAGTATTACTTGCAAAGCATATTCTAGTTTTCTTTTGTTTGTCACCGTAAGCGGGTGCATCATCGGTCTTAGTTTCTCTCTTGACTATCTCATTTGGGAAACAATCTATGAAAGGGAACTTATTTGACATGGTCCATTACCCCTTTAGCCTTCATTAATCAGGTTACTTAGGGACGTCTCCCTTGGACTAGCCCTCTAAATAGAAAGAGGCCCCCCAATAGAGGTGACAGTGGGTGGGAAGCTCCTGTTACGCCGGTTTCAAACCTTGTCTCAAGCTCCTTAGACCTTTCCACCACAAACCGTGCGATAACAAAATTACTAGGACAAAGGGTATGGCCCTGACTTTCCACATGTGCTAAGGAGGAAACACATGGGAACACCTCCCAAGGTACTAAACTCAGCCAAAATGCACTTTAACCAAAGTCAAAGTGAAAATAGACAAAGTACTAGGTACAAAGTGTCTAATCCTTCCCACATGTGCTAAGGAGGACAAAAGCACATGGGAAACACCTCCCAAGGTACAAATCTCAACACTCCCTCTTACTGAGGAAGGTGTTCCTCACCAAGCCCATCTTGTCTCTGAAGAAGACATGCTTGCCCCGTGGCAGGGCCTTGGTGAGAATATCTGCAACCTGGTCATCTGTCAAAATGTACTGCAACTGAACTGCCCCTCTCTGAACCCAGTCACGAATGAAGTGGTACCTGATCTCAATATGCTTCGACCGGTCATGAAATACTGGATTCCCAGAGAGTTTTATGCAACTCTGATTATCACAGTGAATCATGGTCGGAGCCATCTCCTGACCAAATAACCCAACCAGCATCTTGCGAAGCCAAATGGCCTCACAACTGGCCTGACTGGCTGCCATATACTCTGCCTCAACTGAACTCAAAGAAACTGACTTCTGCTTCCTGCTGAACCAAGAAACAACTCCTGATCCCAAACTGAAGCAGCACCCTGAGGTGCTTTTCCTGTCAGTAGCGCATCCTGCCCAGTCTGAATCTGTGTAGCCAAACAAACTGACTCCATCTCTCCTGACATAATCTAGGCCATAGTCCACTGTCCCAGCAACATATCTCAAGACATGTTTTTCCCCAACCATATGAACACCCCTCAGCTCGACCATGTACTGGCTGAGGGTGTTAACGGAAAAACATATATCTGGTCTGGTGTTAACCAGATACATCAGTGAACCGATCAATTGCCTGTAAACTATGGCATCCACCAACTGGCTATCTGAAGCACTAAGATTCTTCCAGTTGGTGATCATAGGTGTAGACATCGGCCTGTAGTCCTCCATCTGAAATTTGCTCAGAATATCTGCTGCATACTTCCCCTACCCGAGAAATATGTGACCCTCCTCCTGCCATACCTCCATACCTAGAAAATAGTGCATCAGTCCAATATCACTCATCTCAAACTCTGCTGCAAGTCCGAGCTTGCAGTCAGCTATGAGATCCTCGGCTCTAGTGATGAACAAATCATCCACATACAGTATGAGAATGAGCGTGTCCTCACCTCTAATGATGAAGTAGAGGTTTGGATCAGCATCGCTCTTCTCGAAGCCCATCTGAAGCAAATAGGTGTTTATCCTTGAGTACCAAGCTCGGGGAGCTTGCTTCAGTCCATAAAGTGCCTTTCTCAGAAGGCACACGTGAGTCTCCCTGTCACTCACCTCAAAGACCTGTGGCTGCTCTATGTACACCTCCTCCTCAATGAATCCATTCAGAAATGCGGTTTTAACATCCATCTTATGAATGCGCCAACCCATCTCTGCTACTATGGAAATAATAGTCCTGATGGAAGTGTATCTCGCAACTGGTGCGAATGTCTCATCATAGTCGACTCCCTCAATCTGAGAGAAGCCCCATGCCACAAATCGAGCCTTGTGTTTCTCCACGCTTCCATCTGCAACAATCTTGGTCTATACAACCATCTAGAAGTCACAAAAGACTTCCCCACAAGCCTCAGAACCACATCCCAGACATCATTGCACAAAATGGAGTCATACTCCTCGACCATGGCCTCTCTCTAGACCTGATGATCCACTTCCTGCGCAAAAGTATGTGGCTCACTATCCCTGACAGTAGTCATTAGTGCCAAGTATGCTCCCAATCTGACTGGTGGCCTCCTCTATCTGATCTGACTCTTGGGCTCTCCTACATTCTCAATGGCATCCTTCAGGGTCTCCTGAAACCATCTCAGTCTCCTCTTCCCTGAAGTAGTCAATGGAGAAGTAAGGTCTCTAGGCCCAAGAGTAATGGCCTCAGGACTCGACGCAACAGTCTACGATCCTGAAGTCTAACCTCTCTCTGAAGTCTGTGCCCCATCTGACTGAACATGCTGTGCCTGTGACTCTGAAGCTGTGCATGGTGACCTTGTCACCTCTAAAAATGGTGTCCCTGACCACTGAGGCTGTGATCCCTCTGAAACTGGAATTGGCAGCTCTGCATCATCCTAAACTGCTCAGCTTGACTCAAGAGATCTCGCAAAATCCCTATCCTCCTC
>SNQJ01S0157025.1:0-22211 GCA_010110895.2 Picea sitchensis
AAAAGGATGGGCCCTCCAGGGCCATGCTCAGGTCAATCCTACTCTCGGTACTCCATGTCTAGGACCTGTGGGCCTCGAGACATGATCTCCTAGTTATCCCTAGAAATCGGGGATAACATTACCGTCATTAGAGCATGAACCATCCAAGTGCATGTGCCACATACCATCATCTAAATCAATTTGTTCCAAGGGAATGTTATCCTCCTCGGTAAAGATGGAATACACTCCTCGATCCTCTTCGATATAGTTTACATTAGGTTGTCGGAAACTCTCTATGTAAGGTGAAATCCTTCCCTCTCTAAGGACTATAATTTTTTTACCATTCTGAGGAACGGATAAATGTGTTCCATCGAGTGAGAGGTATCCACCCGTTAAAGCTTGTCAATCTCTTCCCAAGATGATTGAGTAATTGCTTATTGGCATATAAATTACCTAAATACTAAGGGTTGTCCTTATTTCAGGGTGTGCACACAAAACTAAGGTCACATCTTTAATCTCACCTATGGTCGTTTGTTGTAGACTATTATAGGAGAGCATGCTTCTGGCATTTTTTGTTTGTACAAGATAAGCCTAGCTCTTCCATAATAATCTTTGACATCACACTTGGGCCCGAACCGCCATCAATGAGGCAACAATGGGCTCTCTTATCCATAATATTTACAGAAATATAAAAAGGGGGATTTTTTACAGGGTATCTAAAGTTATGTACACCTACTTTATTTACAGATGAATCCTCTTCATTCACCTCTTTAGAGAGGTTGGCTACAACAAAAGCTTTTCCTTCCATGAATTGTTTAAAATTCTTATGTTGTTCAGGGACGACAACCATGTCCAGGAGGGTGGCATCTGCTTTGATGTTGGCCAACTGATTCAAAATATTGTATTTGGAAGAGGGGAGAGGGGAAAGAGTTCCTTGACTGTCAGGAACCTTAGGAACCTGAACCGTAGCAGCTGGTGATGATGAGCTTGGGCTAGAAGAATTGCGGGGAGGATCATATTTGTCTTTGGGAGCATAGGATTTGTTCCTAGTATTGATGATCATGACATCCTTTGGCTCTACAAAATCTAGGATAGCGATGGTAGTTTCTGGTCTTTTACCAAAGATCTTATGTCTGGCACTCTTCCTTACCTCACATGTGGCTTCCTCATGGTGTTCCTCGCAAAAGTTACACCAACTTTGAGGCAAGATAGCCTTGGGCTAAAAACTATTTTCAATTGGGTTTCTAAAGGGGGGTGCAGAAGAAGATGAAGCTCCAGGGGTTAGAGGGGAGGCAGTTCTCTTTCACCCATACGCTATCATACGATTATTCATATCTTATACCAGTTGTAAGAGGGCGGACATGTTTGTCTGTTTAACCAATTCTTCCTGGGGAAGACCTGTTCTTTCGAGTTGTTCTTCATACTCTAAACAAGTATGCAAAGCGGAACCGAGGTTATCAATGGATTTTTCCTCAATCTTATGATGATAGGGGGGAGGTAATGCATTGTAGTAATGCATGAAAGCAACTTGGTTCTGAGGTTGAATGAGTTCATGGATTTGATTGTATAACTTAGTGAAATGCAAGTTGAAGGACTTGATGGTCTCACCATCCTTATAGGAGATGTTATTGTACTCTCGTAACTGCTCAACTAGGCTTTTAGATTGCCCATAGGTGGACCTGAACCAATAGACTAACTCATTCCAAGTAGACATAATCTTAGGAGGAAGGTCAAAGAAATTGTCTGCAGCTTTTCCTTTTAAGTAATTGACGAATAAGTGCATGCAAGTATCGTTGTCATTTGCTCCTATGTTGTGACAAGCATTAGAAAATGCCACCAGGTGTCCATTTGTATTGACAGTGTTATTTTCTGAAAACCTAGGGAGATGCTCTTTGAATTTAGGAAGTGGACGAGTAGCAGGTGCTAGGTTAAGAGGAGAGGACACATGCCACACGGTGTGGTTGTGGCGTCTTCTTCAAACTGAAAAAGCCCATACTTTTTAATGACTTTGGTGGAATTTGTTGTAGATTGGACATGGATATGGTGGTTATATAAGCTACCAATCACTGACGAAGTTGAAGACTGAGAGGAAGAAGCACTTCCAGTGCCACCAGAGCCACCACTAGATGCCATCTTGTGGATGATAGGTGAGGGAGAGAAAGAAAAATTGGATGAATCGGACAAAGTTCTCCTTAGAGCACTTTGTTGGGTTGACAACACAACGTTCCTTCTTCCTATTTCAGCAATAGGATTAATTTCAGGTGATAAGCCTCTTCTTCTTCTAGAAACACGAGAGTCTAAGGACATGAAAGTAAGGCCAAACTGAAGGAACAAGAAGGTTACTACTGATCTCTAGGTTGTCTACGTCTAGCTTCCCAACGTTCTTGGGCACTAATATCTCATTCAATTGCTGCCCATGAATGATTAAGCTCAACATGAGTATTGGCAGTGTCTAAAATGGTGTTGAACAAATTCAAAGTAATGTTGGTCTGATCTTGAAGATCGGGCTCAATATTGGGCTACCTTGCAACAGGCACAGTCATTAAGAAATAAAACATTCAAAGAATTAATATAAAAAAAAAATAGATGTATTCGATGCTAATCAAGCATAAAAATAAATCGGAGAGATATTGAAGATCTCCCTAGTATGGTCGCCAAATAAATGTTGAGGAAAAGATATGAAATGATCTTACTCAAGCATTTTCAGATCTTGCTTGGCTAAAACAAGATAGACGGGAATATCACCCTAGATTTATAACCATCAAAATTGGTATCCTAACTCACAAGTATTGTTTACAAGTGCTTAGGTTGGTTTTTTATAAATAAAAGCTTGCTGAAAAATTCATTATTTATGTAATTTTCTGAACATATCAGATGCTGAAATAAATATGGAGACAGAAGTAAAGACACCAAGTCAATAATCAGAACATATGAGACATAAAGCAATCTTGTATTTCATTCCAATTCATCAAAGAATCATTCTCTTTACAAAATTTCCTGAGGAAGTTTTGGACCAAAGTCAAACTTAGACGTCCTCGATGAAACATACAAAAGGACTTCTGACAGAAAATAAAAAAAATTGAACTTGAAAAGCTAGATCAACTTGCCACAGATTGCTACCCGCTAGACTTTGCACAATAGCCTTTGTCAGTCATGAAAACTAATTCACAAACAGACAAGTCTACACAGACTATCAAAGATAGATCAACACCTCTGAAAAACAAGTGTCTGAATGATGTAATTCAACCCTCAATCTTGTTGTCTACAATGGGACCCTGCTATCATAAAAAAAAATTAGTCTTCTAATGATTTAAGGAATGAATGAAAACTGAATTATCTCAACAAAAACTCAAAGACCAAACCTTAGTATGCTTCTCCTTCTATTCTCCTCGTGTTCCTCCCTTTCCTTTTGCCTTTAAGCCAATTAGAAGTGGTTGAAGTGGTTGAACTACTTCATTAGTTAAGTTAATTAAAACTCAACCAACTTTTAGTTAGGGGGAAAAGTAATAAATCATAATAAGGGTTTTTAAATAAATAATAACTAGTAGATGGGACCTCTTGTGAATCCCTTTAGCTTTTAACAATCATAACACAACTAGTTAATTAAACAAAACATCCCTCCTTGTTACTCCCATCATCACATTCATATTTGACAATTTATCTCAATGATATTTGAAATTATTTCCAAAATATATTACTCATATATCCAAAAATAGTATGTTGTCCAAAAAATTCAGAAGTCAAAGTTCTCAACAATTAATAAATAAAGACTAAAAATTCGTATTTTCCCCTCTGAGATGCAATCTTTCCCTTGTTGTTGTTTTCACCTTTTGATCTCTTTGAATTTGCCTTAGGTTGTGTTAAGCCTTCAGGCCTAATCTTGTTGATCACGTGAGAGCAATCATCCCTCAAATGCATGCAGGAGGACATGGATTTATCAGAGCCATTGGAGGGTGACGAAGGGGCATAAATGGCGTTTCCTTTGTCAGGGGCATGGTGGGCCTCGGTTTTCAACCTTTTACTCGCATGGGAAGACTAAAATGGTGAGTGGACAAGGGTAGCTTGGACAATTTGATTGATGGGTGGGGGAGCAGAGAACGACAAGTTAGGCCAACCACAATGTTGGGAGACTGTCGAGTGGACAATCTCTTGCCATATGTCATTCTCGGGAACTTCAGGATGTAGTGAGACATGAGGATGCACGGGGACACCAGGGGCATGTGGGGCTTGGAAGGGAGGCCTTTCAGGCCTAGGTTGGACTACTCCTTGCCCAATCCAATTAAAGAACCCATCTTGAAATAGTTGGCCTAACTCTTGCAAGTCAACATCAAAGTGTATGGAGAATCTTGGCCTTCTAGGGCCCCTATTCCAATTACCTCTGTCATGGCTACCTCGGCTAAAAAAGCTCATTCCTGTATGCATAATTGATTAGCAAATAGTTTCTTTAACAACCATACATGACAACTCTTTTTAAAATATGAAATAAATTTTGGCTCAGCAACATATCACACTCATGCAATCCAATCCATACAAATTGTTTAATCGTTGTCAATGAGTAGGGGTTGAGCAAAGGTTATGGGATATGCGAGAGGTTGGATTGAGAGAAAAAATGTTAAAATGAGGGGGAAAAGATCACGATTACTGCTCATATACAACAAACAATCAATTGTAATATAAACCAAAGAACATATCACTGTAATCCATCTTAAATTGTCATAATACATAGTTCCTCTTAACTGTAATTAAATTTTAGGAACAGGGAGTGAGTAATGAATATGGGAAGGCAAGGGGATTGTATTTAGCGAAAAATGAAATAATGGTAGGGGAAAAGAGTTGATATTGTTCATAAAATCAATTTAAGTCATCCATAAAACAATTATGTATTTAATGCAAACAATCCAACACTAACCAAATAATTGTTGTGATCAATTAAACAATTTTTGTGTATAATTTAACCATTACTGTGTGTTAAACTTGCTCATTGTTCACATTTAAATCCCTAACACTTTCAATTAATCACAGTGTCATCATACTCAACATAATATGCCTTCCAAAACAACCTGTACAAGAATTGTGTTTCCTCTCACTCCTTCTTTTTAACATTTAACATAATTCCAATGAACACACAGTCATTTGTATCGACTTTGTTCAGCATCCAAACCATCAACCATTGTCACAAATTAATCCTTCAAATCAAACACAGACACAAGTTCTTTTAAAATCATGCCTGATTCAATTCCTCAATTCAATTTAACAATTAAATTGCAATGAAACCATATTGTTATAGAACCCGTGCCCATCTCCGATGGTTCAATCAACGATACGATGCATGATATCCATCAAACATACACAGTAGACAACCAAAACACAATAATCAATATTTCAAATTGCAATAATCCTGATTGGCAATTTAAACACACGGTAACAACAACCATCATTTCAACTTATATGATGTTGTAGGAACACACTGACCATTCAAAATGCAAGAACATTTATGTGACTATACATGTCTAATTACTTTGAATCAAAACATCAAACGATGTTGAGTTATCAATCCAATACAAGGAGGCGGCAACTGTATGCCCAATTCCATTTCTCAAATCAACTAATTTAAACCATGTTGAACTATCGAATCAATTGCCACAATAAAATAATACAGTGATTATACACCAATCCTAAAAACCATTGTCAACGCTATTAATAGAGACAACCAATACTCAACCACTATCGACAATACTCCACCAACACATAACAGTCAACCATGTGCCCGACCGGAAATAACGGGTTCATTTATCAAAATCGGGCTTTGAATAATCAAGGGTGGGCTCTGAGTAATCAAGGGTTCGCTCAGTAGAACCAACACAAGGAGACTGGAGTCGACCACACCAACAGCAGAGGAGAACCCTTCGAGACAACATGTTGGACACACGGGCCACATAACCATTTTTTTGCAAGACAGGGTGACAGTTCACACCAGGTAGGAGAGATTATGAACAGAGGAGCAAAGGTTCCTCACTGGCCAATAAATAACACCGAGAACACACAGAGCATAACCCTCACGGTTTTCTCCAAAAAAAACGAATAATGTTGATATACAAGCATAACCATGAAATAGAAACCAACCCTAAAGCAAGCCTCTTGGCATAATAGCCATCATAACCCACTGCGCAGACACCAATAACATAAACGAGCCCATAACCAACTGAAACGATATGCAGTGACACAAGTTGGCTCAAAATCAAACCCAACAACCCCATAACAACAAATGCGACTGGGTATGGTGACAAGAAATATGTGGAGACAACCAGCAAGTCTGGACTGAATGAACCCTCCAACAAAAACCCATAAGACAACAGAGAGCCTTCATGGCTTCCACCACTCAGAGTAATCAATGAAACCGGGACTTCAACCATCCAACTTTTCCATTTGCAATGAATAACACAAAACAACCATTCCAGAGAAACATCATGAATTTACACAATTTCCATCCTCAAAAAAAGAATAGACCAATACATCATCGAGCCAACATCTATTTCATAAGTAGAGCAAGTCCATGGATGGCGAAAAAAACATACCTGTAACCAAATTGCCTTAAAACTATGAACTTGGTCGAGCAGTTCTTCCTTGCCTGAATATTCGGAGCTTAACCACAGCAAAATCAAATGACAACAACCAAGCTAGGGTGACGGCCAGTGGGAGAGGTATGGAGTGACGTGCAGTAAATGCATGTCACTTCCATCCTCTACTCATTCAATTACTTAGTACACGCCAACCAACCATTAATTAATCCATTCAATTTATCCATGCATAGAAAGCAACATCCATTACTTGCCAAGTGCGCCACCCTATATCACATTAACCATTGCCAAACATACCATAACGCATATCAAATGTCCCTTCATATAACTCAATACATCGTATAGCCACTACAATCGTTAGTTAGAACTAACACCATTTCTTTAATTTCAAATGCATATAGTGTAACATAGTATAGTATAGTTTAGTTTATTTTCCTTAGATTTTTCCATATGTCTCTTTTATATTGCTCTTATTTATTGTTATAACTAACATGTGTCTTGTGCAGGTGTTACCCATGATTTTGGTCAATCTTGATGGTGTATTGATGATGGTGTACTCAGGCTCCTCATAAGAACTTTCTCCTGAGAAAAGTGACATTCATCTCTTCCCATAAAACTTACTTTTGAAGAGAGTTCACAGGTTGCTAATAGTGCGAGAATGACCCATTCTCGAAGGCTGCCTTCAGCTAGGGTGCAAACTTCTCGCACTGTGCTACATAGCTAGGGTGCGAACTTGTTCTAAATCTTGGAAAAAGATGAAGTCTCGATGGTTCTAGAAGGGCATCTTCTAGAAGAATGGGGTGGCATTCGAATGGTTATCCTTTTACTGGCTTCCCTGATATTGTGGGATCATTCTTATCCAAGTAACCATCTCATTCTCTCCTATATATTGATGGAATTCTCATTGGAAAAGGTTAAGCAAGATTCATTGGAGAATTGGTGAAAGAATTGTGTGAAGGACTTAGCTTGAACAGGAGCTTGGAAACTCTAGCAAGTCTATCAAGAGGGATTTGATCTTCTTCATACAAGGATCGAGCAAGTGTGTGTGTGTGTGGGAGCCAAGAGCCACCGAAAGGAAGGTTGCTACATCAAGGCGATCAGGTTGTATCTTCTACTTTTGATTAATATGATAACAGTGGCATGTCCTTTTCCCATAAAGTCATTCTCACTTTATTGTGTAATTCCTTGATCATACACATAGGTTGACAGTTGAATATATTTTGCTATCTTCTCTTTGGTTGGTTTGTGTTGTCTTGGTCTTGACCTCACGAGAGCACCGGAGTGAAGCGGGAGCAACAGAGACCCTAGGAAGCGGTACAAAGGTATGTTACTTGTTCCCTCCCTACTAGCTAATTCAATGGTCAAAACTTAGGGAAAGAGTCATGTCCTGTCCTGTTTTGTTCTAGATCCAGGTGGATCTAGGGAGATCTGTTAGTGTCCGCACCTACCGATTAGTCCGATAACAGCAGGTACAACATGTGACGATCCATGGCTTAAATAGCAATGCCATAACCGTGAATATAAGCCATTCATGCATAAATTTTAGAGCTTAGAGCAACGAAACCCACACATAGCATGCATTATCCATTTGTCATTATGTCGCAAATAAAACCAAGATTTCATCATCAATCATGTAGAACTCTGTAAGCAGTGTCGAACAACAGTATAAATATCAAATAAGAACCTCATCTGATCCTCCAATCTACAAGGGGTTCCCACCTACTAGTATTATATATATATATATATATATATATCATTAGCTTATGATAATAGGCTTTTAGCAATACTTTGCAGGCAAAATCCTCGTTGTGATTTTAATCGTCAACAATATGCATGAAAAATGGAATACTTTGGAGCCCAACACTCGCGACGAGGCTAAAGTTCAAGTGATTGTTGAAATGTCGATCACGAAAGTTGAAGTGCAAAGTGAGGTTCATGGAAAAAGGAGAGCAAATGTTTGAACCCGTGAACCCATGAAATTGAAGAAAAAGTCTAAGTGTTGAAATAGACTTATGCAATGAGTAAGTGGATGGAAATGAAACCTCGCCAACCCGCGAACTGAAATATGGCTAATTATAGTAACCCAGAAAGGGAAAAAAAGAAGGGCTAAAAGGAAATGGAAATAAGGGGAGGTATGGAAAGGGGAAAAGAAATGGAGTAAAGAAGTGGGGAAAATAGAATGTGGAAGGGAAAAAAGGAAGCACGTAAAGGTCTCAACAGTATTCATGACTTCAAGGGAGTTAGTTACACTTTTATGCTATATATAGATGGTCTTCTGGATCGATAAATGAATATTTTTGACTCATTGTGTTTATGTGTGTGTTGAATGATGCGTGAGTGATGCTCACATGTGCTTTAGTGTTGTAATGCTTTGTTTAGACACCACCTCTTATTGGTCTACTAATTTTGTAGTTCTCCAATAATTGTATTATTAAACAAATCAATTCATGTGCTTTCATTCATCAAGTGAGATGGAGATGGATATGGATTACATACTCAATCCCCAAAGTCAATTTCTTCTACTAGATCATAGCCACAATAATTTATTAACAATTGATAATCTCGTGAAGAGTGGGATCTTAGGGCCCTCATGATGTGTTATGTACAAATAAGAGAGTGAATCATTGACTCACCTATTCATATAATGTGATTTTACAAGTTTAGAATGGTGTTTAATTGTTCAAGATATGAATTTTTCCATAAGTGATAGGATGAAGTTTTTGGATCGAATTATTAAGGGGTGGAAGAAGCGTATCCTAGACTTCTAAAAATAAAACCTCTCTTAGAAGTGGTATGTATCTTACTCCAAGATTCAACTTATCGAAAATATGGCTTAGTAGAAACAACCTTGTCTTTATTAATGCAGGTATGGCATTGCTTCAAGTTAATGACTTATTCATGTCTATAATTAGAGAGGCCATATTTTCCCATTATAGTGCAAAATGAGACATTAATCACTATGAGGAAACACTAAAACAATGACTTCTCACTTGGAATATCACAATACATGGTGTATTTTGGAAAAGTGTTTCATCATAGGGAAGTCAATGGAGAAACCTTGAACCACCTAAAAATAAAATCCTTTGGCAGATAAAATCTCAAAATAAGTTCACTCTAATGTTTAAAGGGGATTCTAAAGTTATTCCTTTTAATTCAAGCCTGAGAGAAATTGTATATAATCAATTTTCCTCTATAAATATGTTTAAATTATAAGTTTCAAGACCAATTAGTTGAAACCATGTCTTCCTTAAAATGTTTGGCAACCATTCTAAGCATATTGAGGGAGATCACATATGCATAGGGAACTTACATTAGATATTAGAAGCTATTAAAGAAAGTCAATCCATAAAAAATATTGCACTTAACAAGGTAATACAAAGGTGTCAAATTCATATTAGTACATTTTCTATCTATAGATATTATGCATGTCCTCATAAGATATAACATAGTAGAAAATGGTATCGAAAGTGAGACAATCTTCAACCTTGAGGGGTCTTTGAAGGATTATTTTCATAATGGTGTTGAGATTGTTACAGTTCTAGTCATTACAAAATCAAAAAGAATGAAGTATCATGAAAGTTAATAAAGGATAGAGTCTTCTATTGACGAGAATGCTCCAAATCTATATTCGTTAAGGTGAAAGAATGCATCAACCCAAAGAAATGAAAGTGGCATTTATAGGTAACATAAATGAAAAGCCAAGGTTTTGTTTTATTTTTGTTTTTTTAATTAAAAGTAATTTTAATGGGTTGTAATTATCAATCGATGTAAGCATAACATTTTCAACACTTAAGAAAATAATATATCTAGAAGTATGCTAAACATTATAAATATCCAAATGATGTCTCATTCATGGAGACAATTTCACTCTAGTTTGTATCTTATTATTTTTTATGTTCAACATTATAAATATCTAAGTGATATCTCAGTCATGGAAACAATTTCACTCTAGTTTGTTTTTTATTATTTTTTAGTTGTAATGGAAAGGCCAAGAAGGAAAGCACTACTAAATATCATGCTAAGGATAGAAAGAGTCAAAGATGTCATGCTTTTAGCTTATATAAATAACTATTAATTTAAATGTTAATATAAGTACTTGTTGTGATTATATATAGAAAGAGTCAAAGATGTCATGCTTTTAGTTTATATAAGTAACTATTAGTTTAAATATTAATATAAATACTTATAGTGATTATATATATATATATATATATGTAAAATCAAGATATAAATTAACATATGTGTATGTATATTAGATTTTATATATAAATTTTCCAAATCCAAATATGTATATAAGTAATTATTAGTTTAAATATTAATATAAATATTCGTTGTGATTATATATATATTCTTGTAAAACCAAGATATAAATTACCATATGTGTATGCATATTAGATTTTATATATAGATTTTCAAAATCCCAATATATATAATGATAGTCTATTACTTCTCTTTCAAAATCTAAATATGTATAATGATGGTCTATTATTTCTCTTTCTCTTGAATAATAGTGCTAAAATATAATAGATCGTTATATAAAGAAATCTCAATGAGAGATAAGTCATTATACAAAAGTTTTTAAAATTTGTTATTGTTATTTTAAGATTTAGTGTAATGACAAAGTCTGCACTTTTTTAATAAGGGGTTGGTCATGCACTTTTTTAATAAGGGGTTGGTCATGTTATTGGAAAGGCTTTATGGTAAAAAGATGTTAAGTAGTTAATGTAAAATATGTTTAGAAGAAAATGTAAAATATGAAAGCCATACAAATTCGCTTAAACTTTGAATGTCTTGCTAACTCCATCTATACTAAGTAACATGTAATCATTGTTCTAGATTGCAAAGTGGTTGTAAAATGAAAAGTGTGTTAGACTACGTTTGAAAATTTTTTATCATAAATTTATCTATCTAATAATGTATTGACATACCTATTTACCTTTCCTTGCTTAATAAGGTACCAAAACTCAAAGTTTCCTATGAACTCGATATGGTTGCTAAATTAGTTTGAATGAAACCTCATAATCATTGAAAAGAAATTTCAATTGCAAGAATATATATATATATATATATAATAGAATTTTGAAATTATATACATGGACAAAAAAACAAAATTATGACATGCCTACATTTATTTACATTTAGATTCATACATATGCATTCCATGAATAATAATTAAACAAATTAGCACACACTTGTAAATAGAGTTTACACCATTCATATAGTAGAAATATCACAAAGATGGATTCACTTGTATGTAATGGACGTTGTCCATAAAATTGGTTGCATAAAAGCAATTTACCTTCTAATCATAAGCATCCAATATAGATACCACACTTGTTGAGCTACGAAGTAAAAGGGACAAAACACTACCTACAAGACTCTATCTTTCATCACAATCCCAAGCATTATATCATATGAATTGAACTAGACTTAAACACTTGCTATGAATCTCAACAGAACAAATTCTTCCAAGTTCTTCTACCAACACTCAATCAACCCCATGAGCAAATTATTTTCATCCACTCCCTAACTCAAGCTCAAATGTTCCCTTTATATGTACACTACCTTAGGAAATCCATCTTAATGAGGTTAATATTGTAGCAAGAAGAGTCTAGGTCATCGATATCCTTTTGAGAGACTCAATATGGTACTGTATCATTTAAAATTCTACAACCAAAGAAAGCACTAAAATATTCGAGAGACTCTCAATTTTGCCCACGAACGATCTGTCGGAGGACTTCGATTGGAGAGAGAAGGGATCCATGACGGAGGTCAAGAATCAGGGATCGTACAGTTCCTACTGGCTTTTCGACATTACCGGGGCACTGGAGGGCGCGAATTTCCTGAAGATAGGGGAGCTGGTGAGCCTAAGCGAGCTGAATGGAGATCAAATTGTTGCGTATCTGGTGAAGGATGGACCTCTATCAGTGGTAATCAATGTTTCATTTATGCAGACATGCGTAGGAGGAGTATCTTGCCCATACATTTGCATTGCAGCAAGTGCAACTTGGATCAGAGTGTGCCATCTAAAAAGAAAAAATTCAATACAGAAAAAATTCGGAAGTATACATCTTACAAATAATCAAATATACTATTTTTTAAAAATTTTAGATAAGAATGGCAATTTGTTATATATAAAGGAAGCACTTTCAAACATAAAGGGCTTGAGGAACCTTTCATGAGCATCCACCAACCCAAGCCAAGGCTAGGGATGGGCATAATTATTCATTTCCCATTTAGGGCTTGAGGAACCTTTCATGAGCATCCACCAACCCAAGCCAAGGCTAGGGATGGGCATAATTATTCATTTCCCATTTCTCTTAGAAGAAAATCGATTTGGCATTGAATGACAATTTGTCATATAAAAAGTAAACACTTTCAAAAATGAAGGGTTTGAGAAACATTTTATGAGCTTCCACCAACCCAAGCCAAGACTGGGTATAATTATTCATTTCTCATTTCTCTTGGAAGAAAATCTATTTGGTATTGAAGAAAAACAAGCACTCTTTATTTTCATATATATATATTTAGTTGTTTTCCCTATTTAGTTGTTTGTAGTCCAAAGGAAATATACACCATGAACTGGACGTTCCTTCCCCTATGGGAAAGCGGCTCCGCTTCACTTCACTCCATGTTAATCCTACTTGCTCATTCCACCGGCCCACCCTAGATTGTAGGCAGGCAATGACAACAAAAACCCCTTTCCCCCGCTGCTAATTTATTTAGGGGGGTGCATGCACACCAGAACAGGGAGAAAGGGCCCATTTCTGAACCAACATTCTTCTTTATCCTGCACCAGTGTTATTCGAATCCTACTATAGTGCTCGTCGCTAGACCCTTCTAATCAAATCCTACACCATAGTTATTTGAATCATACATCAGTGCTCGCCGCCATTTTGTAGAGGACTAAATTTGGTAATCGTTGGTAATTGTTGAGGGAAATGCCCAAGGTTTTGAGTTTACACAATTATTTGGGAATTTTTTTTATATCGAATATATATCAACCCATGAACCGAATTCGAATTTCCATACTAATTCGCGAACCGAATCGAATCCCCGAATTTTCAATTTTTTTTGGCCAACTCTGTCAAATTTGGTAACTATGTTTGAAACCACAAAATTTGCTTATTGACGACAAAACCAATGCATTGAAACTTGTTGACTTTGGACTTACTAGAGCATTTGGAATGGAATTGGATAAACATTCGACATTTTTTGTTGGAATCCGATGATATAAATTTAGGTGAAATCACAATTTTCGCTTGTTTAAATTGTATTTTTAAATGTATAAATGGATTCAGTGTGCTGAAAAACTTAAACTTACAATGTTTAGACAATGGAATTTGGAATTCAAGGGAGGACCTTTACTCATGAGGTAGTTACTTTGTGGTACCTTACACAAGTGTCTTGATCTTATTCGACTCGTGTTGATGTTTGGTATGTGGGGTGTATCTTTGTGGAAAATGGTAAGGAAGTGTTGGTAATGGTGATATACTATCTTTGCAATTTATAATTTTGGATTTATGGAAGATAACTTATTGAGCTTTGCAACTTCAATATGATAAATAAGTTATTTTCTTACAGTCGGTGACTCTAATAATTGACAAAGGAAGTATGGAGATCGAAGACAAAGACTAAAGTAAGATGTGGAAGATGTAAACGAAGACATGTGGTGTATGCATGTCTCCAAAAAAACATATAGGTAGAAGTGTTTGATCATGTGGCATTATCTCTTACTGTTTTTTGTAGTCATGCATGGTAGTATTGTGTAATGTAAAAATTGTCCTTGAATCTGCTTGGTAAGGTGTGGTGTCGTTTGAAGGGAAATTTTGTTGCATGTTTTGTTTCCTCTAATTGTTCCTTGATGAAATATTGTTTGGTGAAAGTTGTGCCATGAGTCCTCAAATTGGTAGGTTCATAGAGTGTAGGATTGAATTGGATACATCTTGTATCCAGAGTATTTTTCTAGAGAATTGGCAAGCACCATGGTTGGGCACCTAGGTGTCTTGGTAGATGGAGATATGTCCATAGGATAGCCAATTGCTCAGTCTTTACAATAAAATTTATGTTAATCCTTGAGTACAACAAGTTCCTAATCAATTTGTGTGGTACCAATGTTTGGCCTAAAAGTACAGTTGGTTCTCGTTGGTATGTTGTTTGAGATAATAGTCCTATAAGTGAATGGAGGAGCATAGACACTTTGGTTTAGAGATAAAAGTGAGTTGCTACAGTGAATAACCATTGGTTAGTTATCATGGCAATTAAAGATATAGTGAAATCACATTGTTCTCGCTAGGGAATCCAAGTGTCAATTGTAGAGTTAATTCTAAGGTGGAATGTTGTATTTGCAGCGGGAATGACAAAGATGTTGTTTTGGATTCAACATAGAGTTTTTAGAGCTTAGTGCAAGGGATGTTGGTGATAGTTCTTGTGGTAGCATTGGAAACCAAATGATGATGGATAAAAAAGGTAAAGTTGATGTGTTGTGATCAATAAAATAAATGACCATGTGGAAATGTGAACCAGACCTTGTATCTATAGTAAGTCTATGATGTTAGGAATAAATCCTATGCATTGGGCCTTGAAAATTTTGAGCTTGTATCTTGCCTAGAGTTGGTACTTGAGAGAAGTATTATTGTGGTACATAGGATATATTATGCACCTAGTGTCTCCATGAGATGGAGTATGTTAATTGTATGTACCCATATCTATGAATGTAACATGTAAAGGGTATATTGTTGTAAAACCTAGATAGGCATGCATACCCCTTTTCCACGTGTCCCTAATGATTTAGATAACTTGTTTGGTATAGTGAAAAACCTTTATTATGGAGTTGTTAAAAACTTGGAGGAGTGGGCCATGTGTTGGCTATATGCTTTGTGAGTGGATTGTGTTCATTGTAGACTCTGGTAGGTGCCTAAAAACCAAAAGTTTTAAGTACATTTGGTGGGAATTCATCAATAAGTTGAATGAACCATTTATTTGTAGGACATCCTATTAGATCAACAATTGCAGCGGTTCGGGACCCATGTATTATGGTGGATGGTTGTTCCTTTATGTGGACTTTAACAATTCGGTGATGTCTACATGACCAAGGTACAAGATGTAGGTGTCAGGTTGGACCTAATATAGACTTTGTTGATCAAGAGATTCTTCAATTCATGGTGGAGCATTTGTTGCAAACGACTTGATCCTAATGATGGAAGATTTAACCTACCACAAATTAAGACAAATACACGTTAAGGGGGAGTGTTGGAATGAGTAAATCCTACTTGTCTTTTGTTTGATTATATTAAAGGTTATGAGTGTTATTATCATTGGTCAATCCGAGGTAAAGTTTGTCTCTATGTGAATAGTTTGATTATTTAGGAGGTTGTTAGATCTAGTTAGATATGAGAGATTCTCTCCAACTAATTAGCTCCTAGTTTGGTGTGTGGTTGAAATATTCTCTTAACTGGTTGTTAGTGTGACCAAGATAGTGTGTCTATCTCGAGACATCATTCATTATTTATATGTGTACTTTATCATTAATTATTTAAAACATGTCAACACAATTTTGGTTTGTGTAAAAACAATGTTTACTCTCCCATTTCTATATAGAACACCCCTATTAACACATGGCATGGAATGTTCTATATTCCCATGGAACCCATTTCACTTCCCCTCTTATCACATCACAACCCTCTTTATCCTAGCAACTACTTTCATGAGCATCTTATATTATATCTCTTCCTGTCAACTTTTGTCAACATATGTCATAGTGACATCTAGGAAAGATGAAAAATAAACCATATGCTATAACTTTTTTTATTCTCTAGTTGAACCTTGGCATTGGTCTTACACTCATAACTTGTATACACTACATGCAAATTACACCATGGGTGTTGTATAAACTAAGCCCACGTGGCTTAACACCTAATGAAATAACTACAATGTTAACATGATATTTACTTAACTTGATTAAGCATAGTCCAAGCGTTAAAATTAGGGTGTTGCATTCCCCTCCCACTTGGATTGACACTTACTTACATGTGGTCTTTTTCCTTAAGATTGATGTAGCAACATGGAGCACTACTCTTACTCTATATGGATTTTTCTTTGCTATTGTTGACCATTAATAAGTTCATCATCATGTTTATACATTCCCTTCTCCTCGCTCCCAACTAAACACAAAAAATGTACCAATGTGCCATCAATGTCCACCTTGATGGTCCCAACAATCAACAAGGTTATCATTAAGTTGGCCCAATCTTTGTCTTGTTAACTACTATTGACTTAAGAATGACAACATGTCTTCTTTGTTTACAATAGATTTATGGTGTTACTCTCGCCCAATTTTGCTATTATGCAATTGTAAATGCAAATAACATCATAACAAGTAATAATAAAGGGTTTGCAACAACGCTTTATCTTTTATTGTATTTATTTGATCTTTGTGGCAAGAAGATCTTGTTGGCTTAAACCAAGACAAGATTTAATTATTTCTTTATCCTTTTTGCTAAAATCATAATTAATCCAATACCATACATATATTCACATCATACTAGGGTCTCATGTCCAATTGTTCATGTGAGTTCCACACGGAAGATATCGGCATGCAATAACCAACTGAAAATGATGCTCCCAATACGGACACCTATCATGTGAATCCAAATAACAATATCCATCCACATAGTGGGAAAGGGTCAAAGTTGAATCTGAAAGGAATAATGGAGGTTGCACACTGATAATGATAACTAGCTCCTGATGTATCACATTGATGTGCTCTACAGAAGGTGGAGCAAAGTCATCAAATAAAAGATGGAAGTGGTTGTCATCCAAGAAATGGCAACTATCCATATACCAATCATCGCAATCGGCCTCAAAATCATACCAAGCATATATTTCTTGATTATATTCATCCCTGAGGTCCACCATAAGAAATATCTCCTGCATGTTATCCAATAAATCTTGAATACTATGAAAACTATCATTGAGGCCATCTGTAAGGTCATGCAATTTGACATCCAATGTGTCACACAATTGGGATTTAAATGCTTCAATAATTTGTATAATTTCTTTGAGGGTTTGAGAGGAAATAGCCATCTGAGCACCCTATGATCTCTTCGGTCATGCAGCCGTCACGAAAAAATTCAAAAAATAGAACAATAAGTTACGACAGAAAATCGCAGGTTTTTTCGGAAAAACCCTAAAAAACTATTGAATTTAAAATGCTCATAACTTCACTTCCTTGACTCCATTTCGGTTGTTTTTTTTTTTTGAAATTGGGTGAAATTGTGAGAGGAACTCAAATATGTAATTTGTTTGGGCAAATTCAGCCTCCAACTGCATAAAGTTAAAAACCCCCAAAAAATGCAGATTTTAAAACTTCAATATCTTGACTTCCCAGACTCCATTTCGGACAATTTGTTTTTTCAACTTGGGTGTTTTTTTTGAGAGGAATCCATATCTACAACCTGTTTCTACAAATTTTGCACATAAATATACCAAAAATTTATGGAATTTCGTGGCCCTCTTTTTTCTTCTCCGAAAAAAAAGAATCTGCAAAAATAAAAAATATTTGCCCACAATGTCTTCCAAGGAAAGTGTTATGATACCAATTGTTAAGAACCAAAGACTGAATACAAAAATGTCACAACAGATATACAAGAACAATATGCAAAATCTATTTTATTACTATCAAACCCTTAGGGTAGGGAAACACCATACAATGGATCATATTATGGAGGGGATCCGCTCCTGTTCACTTGCCTCTTCGAGAGAGCATCCTCCTAATGAGCTTCAGCTCCAAATACAATATTTCTCTTCATGTCCTGTTACATTGCTTGAACCCCTATATATAGTGCTACCATCACCTAAGAACATTCTAGAGGAGGAATCTTCTAGAAGTAGAACCTTCTAGAGAGTTTTCTCACATTTATTACATCCAACTACCATAGTGGGCCTTTATTAATATAGTGGACATAATCCACCTTACATTGAATGACCACATTCTCATATATTAAATGACTTCCACTAATAACACATAACTACATTATCATTTGGTACCTCCCGAGGTATACTACATTGCTTAATAAGAGCACATTCATAACAAATTTAATTGACAATATCAAATCCCCAAACTTATCAAAAGAGTGCATCATTGATAACAATACATGTAGTGATCTTAATTAAGATTTAAACACACCAATAAAACTCATCATTCAAGGTGTTTAGATTATAATTATCATGATATATTAATTTACCATAATTGTGAAGATTTCAATAACACCCACTTACAAAAATATCTAGAACCATATATAATGATATTTGTCTTCAAGCAATATCAAGGGGATTCATCATTGAGGATTTCAACAAATTACATATGGAACAATATAATGCATTTAGCATAGATATGATAATGAACATAGCATTCACACATAATTTATGAAGAGCTAATATATATGGTCTGAGCAGTTACCTACTAGGGCTCCTACCATAATCAAGGGTAAATGTAGCAGTTACCTACTAGGCTCTTACCATAATCAAGGGTAAATATATCAACTTTTCTTGTTAGTCCATTAATCCAAGGCCTTCTCCACATCATGCAAGGAAACATATGTTTACCTATCTTGCTAGCCCTAACTAGAGAAAAGCCTTGTTAAATAGCTCTCAATCATCCAAATGCATTGTCATGTCTATTTTCTTTTTTAGTCCCCAGCTAGATAAATTCCCTTTCTATTGGCTTTGACTAATCTAAGGTATAAAGTTTGTTTACTTGATTAGCACCAACTAGCTTTAGATCACCCTTGTTGGCAACCACCCAAACAATGTTACATGGTTAATTTACATGATTAGTGCCAAATAACTAGAGGTCTTCCTTACTGTGTACATCTAATCAAGGGTGCAAGGTTAATCTCCCTCACCAACCCTCACTAGCTCAAGTTTTTTCTTGTTGGATCCAACCAACCAAAGTTACAAAGTTAATTCACCTAACAAGCACAACTAGCTTTGGGTATTCATTGTTGGATTTTAACCAAACAAAAGTGCAAAGCTCATTTACCTAACTAACCCCATCTAGCTCCATGTCTTCCTTGTTCTACCAAGAGATACCCTACTTTACGAGCCCCAACTAATTCAAGGTATTCACAAGGTATTTCTTGTTCGACCAAGGGACAACCTACATTGATGGCTCCAACTACTCTAAGGTCTTCCTTATTTGGCCAAGGGATAACCCACCTTGCCATTCAACAAAAGGATAGCCTACCTTGCTAATATTAACTAGTCCAAAACCTTTCTAGCTAGCTACAACTAAATCATTGAAACATAATAACTCTACCTCAATAACTACAACAAGGACAAGAGAATTAATTTAGTGTTAATAAATTAAATAAAATTTGTTTTTTAACCTAAAATTTAAGTATCGACTTCACATGAAAATAATTATTTAATAATATAAGACATAACGGAAACACATTTTTTTTAATAATATTTCACATTATTATTATAATTAAATTAAGAAACTTTATATAAATATAAAGTTAATAGTGCAAAATTCACCATACATCTGAAAATCGCTTAGTTCTTCTAAAAAGCCAAAAATAAAGAGTTAAGACAATCTTATAGAAATTCTCAAACTCCAAAAGTCCCAACATGATTTGGAGGATTAATTTTTTAGATAAATCTATTATAAAGTACAGTAAACATGTTTCATTTCCTCATAATAGATAGGTCCCATTTCCTCTAATCTTACATGTTTTTTTGACTTTATTGTTCATCCATAAATTTAGGTCTCATTTCCTCTAATCTTAAAATGTCTTTTGACTTTATTATCCATTCATATACTTTTTCATGATGCAAAATCTATATATATTAATTATAATAAATTAAAAAATATAATATAAATCATTTCCACCAAATATTTATATAATTACTTTTATTTAATTAAATATAAGAATACAAATTTTTTAAAATATATTTGGAAAACAACTCAATCATATACTAATTAATTTAAAATAAAAAAACACAATAATCATTATAAAAAATAAAAACAATAATAATGATGATTGTGATATTTTATGCCACTCAAACAGATGAGTCAATTTTTTTTTTAAGAGTACAAGTGAAGTCATTATTATCTTATGAAAATGAAATGGTGGTTTATTAATATAATAGTGATGATGATAATATGTTAAGTATATTATATTAAGAATATGTATGATTAATTGATAAAGAAAAGAGATGAATCAATTTCTTTAAGAGTGCAAGTAAAGCCATCATTATGTTATGAAAATGAAATGGTTTATTAATATGATAATATATTAAGGATATTATATTAAGAATATGTATGATTAATTGATAAAGAGAAGAGATGAATCAATTTCTTTAAGAGTACAGGTGAAGCCATCATTATTTATGAAAAATGAAATGGTTTATTAATATGATAATATATTAAGGATATTATATTAAGAATATGTATGATTAATTGAGAAAGAGAATGGATAAGGTTTAAAAAAAAAATATATTCTAAATATATTTTTATTTAATTATAATTTATATGTTTTTATTAATTAATTTAAAATATTTATAAATAAATAAAACATATTTTCATTATAAAAATTATATTTTTATTAATTTATTAAACACAATCATATATAGCCTTTGGGGGGTAGCTCAATTGGCAAGTGCCATGAAAATGAAGTTCCATGAGGTTTCGAGTTCAACTCCCTCCGATTTACAATGTGTACCGCGTAAGGGGCATCGTGGGCACACCTGGAGGTTATAGTGGTAGCAGTTGGATAACACGACCACGTGTAACGCGAGCACGTGCCCAACTAGTTGTTGATTCCGCTAGACATTTAAAAAAAAAAAAACAACCAGATATACACATTTAAAAAAACCATACATATTAAACACAACCATATATACACATTTAAAAAAACCATACATATAGCCATCACAAATTTTGAAAATATTGAAACATCAACCATTTAATCATTCAAAACGCTAAAGTATTAAAATTATTTTTAAATTAATAAATATTTTTTTTTTTAAATTAAAATTTGTATTTCTTTTAAAAACTTAATCAAAAGGCCTGGAAGGAAACCTAGGGACCCCCTCACAGTACAAGTAGTGGGATAATTGTTTGAACTGATGTTAGGAAAAACCCCACCTATTAAATATGGCGACCTACTAAATCTGAAACGAGAGAAGATGAGGCGAGACGAGTCATCGCGGCTAGGGCCCAAACCCTAGCCGTCTCGCTCTGGTTTTCGAGTGCAGGAACGCGATCTGTAGCCGTCGAGCACCCAGGGTTCGGCACCCAATGATTCGCCTGTGTCCCCAAGCTTCTTCATGCATTTTTGGAGTAGCAGTCTGGTCCAAGACAGCGTTGGTGTTTCAGCATATTGCCTGAGCGTTTGCACGCGATTTGGAGAAGCGGTTTTGGCCTCGGTTTGCAGGAGGACGAGTGTTTGCTTGCAGGGATCGCTTACAGGGCCGCGGATCAAAGCGATTTAGTGGGGCATGCGACTGGATTGAGCAAGGGCGCGACTTCTGAATACAAATAATTCGGTTGCTTGCTGGTGGGCGCCGCCTTCTACGATGGCCCCAGTTCCGACCGCCGAGATGGAAAAAGACCCTTTGGAAGCTTTCAAAATGTTAGTCCGCTCAGCA
>SNQJ01S0157027.1:0-10980 GCA_010110895.2 Picea sitchensis
CCCTTAAATCTTCAACTTCACAATATGGAGGGTCTAGCTCGTCCAAGGGTTCCCTTTCTTCTTCACCTTTTGAATCATAGAATAAGGTATCATCAAAAACCTGAAAAGGAAAGTGACTAACCTCACTCTCTTCTTCTTGTGCATGAGGAAAAGGATTTGGGATGGCTTCATCAGAGGGAGGATCACACATTAATACTTCATCATCATGTTTAATATCCTCAAGCTCTCGCTCTTCAACTAGGTCCTCATTATCTTGTTAGAAGCATGAGTAAATTCTTGTTCTTCTCCATGGTATTGGTAACCTTCATCAAGATCCTTCTCCTCAACCTCTTGTTGATCGAAGTCTTGTTCCCTTCTTTCCTGGAATTTACTAACAAATGTCTCAAGGTAAACTAATATTTCCAAACTAAGAGTATATGGGATAAAGAGGTGTTCTCTCTTGCATAAGAAGATATTTTCCTCAAATTGTAAAGCCATGTGATAAGCTTCTTGGATTATTCTTGGCCCCGTTTTACTAAGGAGGAACCCTAAATGCACTAAGAGTGCATTGGTGTAGAGGTAAGTGAGGTACCTGTCTTCAGGAGAATGGCTTCTAGGAATTTGTTGTAGCAAATTCTCGAACCTAGTATGGAATTCCTTGACAGTCTTGTTCTTAGTTTGTTTCATGTACTCAGGTCTTTTTATTAGCATGTCGATATATTCTAATTTAATACCCCATTTATCGAGAAATGTTTTTTCTAACCGGTTCATATATGTGATGCTATCATTAGGGAAATCATCTACCATTTCCTAGAATTGCCATGAAGAGTGGTAGAGAAAAGCTTCATTTCCAAATCTTCAGCATCATCACGGATAGGGTGGAGTTGAAAGAAATCCCAAAAATTATCCATGTGATCTTCGACCCTAACCCCATCATTACTAGTGAATCTAGGGAGCCAATTTTCATACCTTAGAGGCATTTGTCGAGGGTAACCCAGAATTTCACTCATATCTAAGGGTTTAAAATTTCCTAGGTCCCATTAAGAAGCCATGGTTGGCTTTGTCATCAGTGGAGTCGCCAGATAATCCTACTAGGGACCATCAAAAGGAAAAGAGGGAATCACCCTCAGTGGAGTCACCAGGTAAGCTTTGTGAAGTAAAGGCTTTGGATAAAGGCTTACTGAAAAAGTGTCTTTTGAGGAAATTGACTCGATGTTCCCCAACAACAACGGCAAAATGTCTTATCACATAATATGTACTTTCCCATAGCTCGAGGCAAGTGGATGCAAGATTTGCGTAATAGGGGGTGACCTATCATTGTCGCCTTAATAGAAAACCCCTTTCTATTTAGGAGTATATCAAGATTACCCCAAGGGACATGTTCCCAGTGACATAAAGAGGTGTTAACTAAGGCAAGGATGCAAGAAAATCCCCCTCTCACTAGTCACTCAATTCATAAGGCTCTTATGGCTTTTAAGGGATGAAGCAAATGGTAAAATGGAGTGTACCTGCCCAAAACAAGACAACAAGAAAATATAGCAGCTTACAAGTACAAAAATATGATGTTAGTGCTTCTTAAGACCATGAACCTTCAAAAAATGAGCTAGCTGATATAAAATTGCAACAATGTAACAGTTTATAACAACAATGAGTATTTTTTAACAGCCACAAGAATTATGCCTTGAAATTGCCTGAAAAAGACAATAAAAAGTAGCTTTGACTAGGTGAATTGATAATAAATTGTCACAAGAAAATTTGGCAATGTCTAGCTAGCATTTAATGTCGCTTTTGTATAGAATTTGCTGCAGTTATATGGCTGTATCAATCTTTTGTAACAACAACAAATTCTAATGCTTAAAAGTGCAAGAAAACACCATGCAAACTCAACGCTTATCTAGCAGATTGATTGGCAATTGTGACAATTGATTTCCGGATGAGCTAAGTGTGAGTTATGTGGGTGGATGCAGAAATTTAGCATGAATTAGCATGGTTGTAGCAATGATTTGCAACAACTACAAGTTAGTTAAGGAGTTAGTCTAGTTTAGGGTTAGTAAAGGTTAGCAAAAGCCTCAAGGAGAAAGGTTTGAGTGTTTGTTTGATCAATCATTCACTATAATGAGTAGACTAGTGCCTTTTAGGGTTTATGGAGTCACAATAGAAATGACAAAACTTGGAGCAAGGTAGCAATGATAATACTTTGTCAAAGGAGAAGGGATGAATGGAGGAGGTATTGGCTACCCTAGGCCTCAAGCCTCCAAGTCCTAGAGAGAAATTTGCTAGAAAGTAAGGAATCTTAGGCCCTAGCGAATTTTCCTTCCTTGGACTATTGAAGTGATGTATGCAATAGGAAAGTAGAGTAAAACTACTAGAGAGCTAGCACTTTAGGGCTCTAGTAGTTATTTCTTAAACAAGGTGCACTTCATAAATTTAAACAAGTGGAAAACTATAGAGAGAAAGAAGTAACTTATGTTTCTCTCCTAGGGTTTAAGCAAGCAATTTGATAATATTTAACATGAAACAAGTAAAATTCACCACAAGCATTCATTAACATAAACAAATTGCAGATTTTCTTCTTACTTCACCAAGAATAATCAAGCCAAACCCTAGTTGAAGATCTTCCACCATGAAAAATAACCAAGATACATCAAAATAAGCCTCTCCAAGAAGTTGCGCACTAGTTATTTCAGCCAATAGCCCTTAAAGAGGGTGCAAATTTCAGTCCACACTTAGTGTGGGATGAGTGATGATGAAAAATGAAAGTGCTTTCTCTCTATTTATACAATATCAATGACCTTTAATTAAATTTAGGTCAAATAAAGGTCGACCTGGCCAAATTACATAAAAAAATCCATTTTTTTACATAAAAGAAATAATTAACCCCTGAAATCATCTCCAAGGGTGACATCATGCCCTTCTAGGAACACATTGAGCCCCTAAAGTGGAACGTTGGGCTCTAGATGCAGAGCGTTTGGCCTCCAAGTGCCCTCGATGATGACCACACGTGCCAATCAACTCACAATTGCCCTCAATATACAAACCCCAGCTATGGATGACGTATAGGGTCATAATGATGATGTCATGGGCTCTCAAAGGTCAATGTCCAGGTGGAAGAGAAAGATCCCCCCTAGGTCTAGGTCTTCCAGAGTGTCTCCAAGGGAAACGTCCTTCTTTCTTCATGGTGCAAGTCTCTGATGTCTCCCTACCCCTGACTGGGGTTACAACATCCATCTATGGGATTTCACCCCCATGGATGTTCGAGCTAATCATTCCACCACATGTACATGATCCAAAAAGGATCCAGAGAAGGCTAAGAACAACTATGAACTCGCAGAGGCAACTCAAGACGCTCATAATGGCCTCAGCAGATAGAGAAAGGGAAACAATTCAAAGTTCCTAAAACTCAGTGAAAATGACATTATCGTGAAAAGCGCGTCACAAGATTTCTAACGGCGCAAACGTCTCGTCAAACGAAGTTATGGATTGAAAGATATTCGTGGTCAAAGTTTGGTCAACCTAGCCCAGTCAGCAGGGGGATGAGTCAGCATCCGTATTGTTGACGTCATCATCCGTACTGATGACATCATCACCCGTACGGATGACGTTAGCATCCATACAGTACACGTGGCAGGAGAAGAAGGCGACACATGTTATGCTGACATGGCAACACCAGAGGTTGCCATGTGTCACCCAGTTTTGGCACTTCCAGACCAATCTGTGGACCAATAGCATTTTTCCACATGGCATCCATACGGTCTGTACAATGACGTGGCATGATGACATGCCATTGACACGATAGGCTGGCATGGTAGTGGATGGCGTGGCTGAATGAGAGGTTGCCACGTAGCCCAATCAGGGGCTACCACGTGGCAGGTGACAAAAACACAATGACAGCCCGTATCTAATTTTTGAAAAAAAAAATATATGGATTGGCGGGTCTGCCAAATCTGGCGGACCACGCCAAACCTAGCCACGTCCTAAAACCATTATCACCTCGAATAGAGCCACCGCCAAAGTTGGTGGAATTAACATTATATATATAACATATGGTTTCAACTATCAAGCCAAAAGGGGGAGGCTCGCGGGTTTGACCCCGAGACCTCCTCCCCACACTACGCCTTAATACTCACACTCAAAACAACAAGCCAACGACCCATTCTTTGTAATGATCGTCGCGGATTTTACTTAAGTGTTGAGTCCTCTAAGCCCTAGAAAGGAGAGGCGCACATGTGGTACGACATGGCCACGAATTTCGAGGTAGTAGTCATTAATTGCAGGTTGCAGAGGGGCACAAAAACTGAGACAAATTTATTCTTGGGCCTGGGAGTGCCAAAGTCGGATCGAGGAGTGGAGACAGTAATTTTTGGGTAATTCGACGCCACGAATTCAGTGGTGATGTTTGTTTTCTGATTTGAGTATTATTTTTGCAACTTGATTTCAAAATGAGGTATACTTATGTATTTTGCCAAAACAAAATATTGAGTTAATGAAAAATCCTACCCATTTGAGAGCATGACCCAGAGACGTAGTCCACCAGGGACGAACTCCATTATCAAGTTTTTGTGTTCAGATTTGATGCTTATGTATCTTCATTATTGAGTTTTTCCTTCTTTAATGGTGCACTTTAATTTATGCTCATTTAATGCAATTCTTTATAAGTCACTCAATGAAAATATCCCAGATCATGTTGGTATCAGAGTAGTCGTATTTGAATTGAATTGTTGAGTGTGAATGCTTACTAGGGTCAAGCATAAATAGGGTGAAGGAACTCTTAACACTTTCAATACTGAAGTTGTTCATGCATCCCGAAGGAAGAAAATGGTAGAAGAAGACAAGCATGATGAACAGAAGAAAAACTTTCATATGGTCTTTTATCGCATGTCAGAAATGGTCGAATGAATGTATGGAGATTACGAGAAGAAGATGAAGAAGAAAGGGAATAAAAAGGAAGCACATGTTGATGATGATGCTTTGGTAAACCAAGGGGCTGCAGGAGATCCTCTTGAGCCTCCATATTCACCTTCAAGTTCTAGTTTTTCTTCCTCTGAACATTCTCATCATTATCATCATTCTAGCCATAAAGCCTCTTTTAAGAAACCATTATTAAAGCTTGATGGAAAATTTGCTTTACCTATGTTTAATGAGGATGCTAATCCTGAAAAGATAGATAATTGGATCCGACATGTTGAAGTATATTGCATTGTTCAACATATGGATGAAGAAGAATTTAAAGTGCAATTGGCTTCTCTTCGGTTGGAAGGCACCGCTCTTGTATGGTGGGAGAGAAAGCTTCAAGATAGAAGTAATTGTGGTAATCTTCTTTCCTCATGGTCATAATTTAAATCAACGATAAGGAAGCAATTTTATCCATTAGGGTATTTACATAAAGCAATGATGGAATGACAAACTTTAAGGAAAAGTAAAGGTCAAACTGTACAAAGTTTCATAGAAGAATTTAGGAAGAAAGCTCTTGCATTAAACATTCCTTTGGATTCTTATGAAACTTTAATGAAGTATATTGGTGCACTTCATAGTTATATTCATCATAATTTGCTCTTGTTTAACCCCACTAGTCTTGACAAAGTTTGTGTGCAAGCCACTCACCTTGAGAACAAGGAAAAGCATGTTCAAGAAGATCCCACGAAGAAACCTTCCAATCTCCCACATAAACCTTTCAAGAAGTTTAAAAGGAAGGACAAGAAGACCGCCACAGTGATGAGAGAAGGAGGAAAGCCATCTTGCACTCATTGCAAGAAAAGTGGTCACGATGATGAACATTGTTGGAAACTGCATCCAGAGAAGAGACCGAAACAGTTCGGTGGAAAGGGGAAGACAAAAATTGTTGCTACAATGCAACAAGATCTTTGTTTTGATTCAGGAGATGAAGAAAAGATCACAACGGTTGGAATACAAGGTAAATTTTCCCTTCAGCTAGTTCAAGTTCCAATAATGAATCTCATGATGATGAACGAAAGAGGAATAAATTATTTCGCATAAGAGTTGTATCTAAACACACTAAGATGGATACATTATTTGATCAGGGTTCCCAAGTAAACTTAATATTTGAAGCACTTGTCAAGAAGATGGGTCTTGAAATGAAACCACATCTGAAGCCTTATCCTCTTGGTTGAGTATGTGATAAAGCAAAACTTAATGTCACCAAACGATGTAGGGTCAGATATGTTATTGCTTCAAATTTGATTGATGAAGTGGATTTGGATGTTGTACCACTTGATATATGTGGCATAGTGTTGGGAAGTCCTTATCTTTATGATAGAAAATCAGTCTTCTTTCGTCATGAGAACAAATACCACATTACTAAGGGAGGAGTGGAATATATTGTTAGAGCTCACAACATGAGGGTAAACACAACACTTGTTAGTGCAGGGAAAATGAAAAGACTCATAAACACTAATAAGAGATATGTACTCATGGTCGTAAGAGAGAAAGATGTCAGGACATCCGACGCTTTCCAAGGATGTGATCCTTCTAATAAAAAATAATTAATTGATATTGTTTCTAAGTATGATGATATTTTTTAGGAACCAGATGGATTACCTCCTAATAGGGAAATCCAACATGAAATACATCTTCAACATGATTCTCCTCTTCCTAATGTGGGCATGTACAGGATGCCAGTTGTGGAGATGACAGAGATCAAGAAGTAGGTACAGGGTTTATTGGATCAAGGGGTCATCAGGCCCAATTCATCTCCTTGTGGTTCTTTGATAGTTATGGTGCCAAAGAAAGATGGCACATGGCGAATGTGTGTTGATTACCAGGCCTTAAATAAAATCACAGTGAAAAATCGATACCCTCTTCCTCGTATAGATGATTTACTTGATCAATTAAAGAATGTTGTTTATTTCACTAAGTTGGATTTGTGCAGTGGATACCATCAAATCAGGGTGGCAGAATATGATGCATGGAAGACTGCCTTTAAAACCAAACAAGAATTGTTTGAGTGGTTAGTTATGTCGTTTGGGCTTTGTAATGCTCCGACAACTTTCATGTGTGTGATGAATGATGTATTCGGGCCTTTCCTAGATGATTTTGTGATTGTATATTTAGACGACATTCTTATTTTTAGCGGGACTTGGGATGAACATGTGAGGCATGTAAAGCAAGTATTGGATACTTTGCAAAGGGAAAAGTTGTATGTAAAATTGTCTAAATGTGAATCTGGCAAGACTGCATTTGTGTACTTAGGTCATATTGTAGGAGGAGGACAATTAAAAATTGATCCTTCCAAAATCGATGTAATTGTAAATTGGCATGAGCCAAAAAGTGTAACCGAAGGTCCGAATCTTCTTAGGTGCAGTCCAGTATTGGAGGAGGTTCATTTCAAACTTCTCTTTTATAGCAGCTTCTTTGCATGCCTTAACCAGTGCGAAGAACACTTTTCAGTGGGAAGGAAAGAAACAAAAAGCTTTCGACACTTTGAAGGAGAAGATCAGTACCACACCAGTATTAGCACTGCCGAATATTCAACAACCTTTTGAGATTGAGACAGATGCCAACGAATATGCCATGGGTGCAGTATTGATGCAATATCGTAAGCCTATCTGTTACCACTCTGAAACTTTTAACCAAGTTGTTGTTAACTATCCTACATATGATAAAGAGTTGTATGCATTAGTCCAAAGCGTAAAGAAATGGAAGCACTACTTGTTAGGGAATGAAACAATCATACATACAGATCACCAACCCTTACAATATCTTCAAGCATAGACCAAACTGTGCAACAATCTCGACACTACAGATAGATGGGTTTTCTACAACAATTTCATTTGGTAATCAAGTACAAAAAGGGTACAAGTAACAAGGTAGTCGATATGCTTTCTAGACCTCCTATTACTGCTTCTATTATTTTGAAGAATACTTCTTTATCTCAAGATAGCTATGTAGAGAAATATGCCATTGATGAATATTTTAAAGAAGTATATGAGAATCTAACCCATGGTGCACATGTAGAGAACTATTGTCTGCAGGGAAAACTACTCTACCATCTTGGAAAACTATGTATTCCTACAAGTGAACGAGTCCATGTAATACAAGAAACTCACACTTCTCTTGTGTCTGGGAATTTTGGGGTAGGAAAAACTATGGCTCATTTGCAAAGGGTTTTGTTACTTGCCTCAAATGAAAGCAATTGTAACTAAATATGTAAAGGGGTGTGTGATGTGTTCTACTTGTAAGCCCACTAATAGAAAATTGGGGCTATACTCACCACTTCCTATTCCATCCCATCCATGGGAAAGTATCTCCATGGATTTTGTAGGGGGGTTACCAATGACCAAAGGGGGTCATGACTATTTGTATGTTGTAGTGGATAGGTTCATCAATATGTGTATCTTGATGCCATGTAAAAAGTAGATCACTTGTAATGTACCTCAAATTTACCATAAAAAAAAATCATGTGGTCATAAATTCCCAAATTTCATTTTATATATTTATTGGTAGAAGGAGGAGGTCCTCATTTTTTTTATAAATCTATGTGGTGTAACTCTTAAGTTCTGCCTACCACATGATGTTATAACTACGCCATCCTAACTTACTTTGGATAGAAACGATTATAAGGATAAATCACCAAGGGTCCTAGTAATTCCCTTTTGCCTCCATCCTATTCACCTATATATGTATGTATGTCTATAAAGTGGTTAGACTTAGGAATTATATTACAACTCTATATTTAGCATGAGATTACTAAGTTTGTGCACAAGTCTATCAAATTAATTTGTCCCTAGGAAATATTTTGTTTCCATATATATAGCCACGGGATTGGGTTTAATAACATGTGCCTGGCATGACTACAGAGTCTCGGTCATTAAACGGGCTTCTAAAACTTATACATTGGGTTTAGTAATGTCCCAGTCCAAACATCTAAAAGGGGTTCAACTAACGAGGACTCGTGTCAACTCTCGTTACCCCAACTTATCTAAAAGACGTTCCAATGAAGTCTTAACTCGATCGAACGGCTAACTAAAACTAGTGTAGTGGATGTGAACAAGATCAAAACTCGTTGAGTCACGGAGGGGTCTATTCGCAACATTTTTTTATGTGGAAAGGATGGTCTACTGTCAGGAGGAGTTAAGGCTCTGTAACTACCATTTAATGGCAGTCCCGCGAGTGCGGGTTACATTGTATTCACCTGGCCTTTCATCCAACGTGTCACACCATCTCTACCCTCATCACATGGCTAGACTGTCCTTCATACTCTTCGCATTTACACTGAGAAGACAAGGCACCTCTTAGGGTTTTAATGTGTTTACATTTTTTCTTTGTGGAGTTCTTCAAAGAGGCTCTGTGTATCATTTTCTTAGTAGAGGAGACTGTCGTCGTTGGAGGTCATTAAATCCGGGGTATCAGACAGCGTGGTCTGATTCCTAGTAAGTCTTTCCTTTAACGTATTGCTATGGTTGAATAGAAAGGTGGCACTTCGGGAAAAATCGTTATAGTGAAAGCTATAGTCGCTCTGTAACTTCTGTTATACATTTTCTTTCTACTGAAAACTCCCTTTATCGTTACTTCGCTATAATACTTTATGAGTTGTCCCCATTCCCGGAGAAGTGGTGTTATTTGGTCGTTTCTTCTTCAATCTCTTTTGAGGATAACGACATTCCTCCTTTGGTTTAGAGAGAATGCATCTGTTTCGCTTGGTTTATGTTTCAAGGTCTAGCTTTTCGTAACTCTCTGTTATCGTGGCTCCTTATAGTCCCTTTATTATCGTAAGTCGAGGCCTGAAGCTGAATCTTCGTGAGACTATGTGAGAAATTATTTTCGGAAAGAATAGTCCCATTGTGTAATTCATAATACGTTGTATATTTTCCTTCCTTTCTTTGTAATGAGGTGAGTCCATACTTCTATAGTTTCATATAGTTTTCACTAGTTCCTTCGCATATGTTTCTTTCTTTATGTCTAATACATTCTTGTCTAGTGTCATTAAAATGTGACCTCTGCAATTTCCGAACAGTCTATTAAAGATACCCTATGGTATATAAAGTCCTTTTGAGTTTACAGACGTTATTGTCATAATCGTGACCTATACTATTTGAATTCAGTAGAAAGATATATATGTATCAATTGTTTGGATTTTAAAAAGAAAATACCCTCTGCAATTTGGTTCTGGAAGGTTGTAAACTCAACAGTTAGGTAGTCTCTATTCTGTGTGAAAATTTTATATTATGTCTTCGTATAACATGATTTATACCGTTTGTATGTTAAAAGAAAACTAGTACTATCGATTGTTTCATTTTCGTGAGTAGTAGTTTTGGGATTCAGTATCAACACTAATGATGGGCCATGTTGATGCAAGGGTACCCATCAGGGAGTCATTGGACCATTCCCCTTCGGCCCAATCGCCTATCTAGCCAGGAGCGACAAGGGAAGAACATGAGATTGCTTGTCATAAGTTGAGTATCACTCTGGATTACTTTGTTACTACATTTCTCATTCTGTTGATGTTTTCATTTACCTTTCTTTCATATATTTACTGATATTTAATGGTAAAACTTTGCAGAGCTTTCGTCTACGCAAAATTTGGAATGTTGTGTTCCTATCCTTGATACAAAAGGTACTTGAGTTTCTTTTGTAACTCTTCAGGCGTTCACACAGTGAAGGCACAATTTCAATCTTAATGAAAGATATGAAGTATAGTCTTCGCTCGATTTCCTGTAGTGGTTGAAAGGAGGAGAATTCCTAATTGTGCTCTTGATTTTTCTTTGGTCTGGTTGATATATGTAATAGCTCCTTTGAAGTTAAGCTACAGGGCCTTTCCCTATCTATTTGAATTAATGCAATGACTGTTAGATGATTTTTGTATTTTCTCGCCATTCTGGTTTCTTCCTATACTTAAGTTATTTACCGTGGTTGTCATCTTATATTGTATATTTAATATCTAAAGTTTGTATAGTCCGAACTTACAGTTACGCATTGAATAGAAAATGAACTTATTCATTTCTAAAGGTCTATATTTTGTAAATCGAATCTGTTGTATATATATAT
>SNQJ01S0157027.1:25997-48208 GCA_010110895.2 Picea sitchensis
ACTTTCGATTCTAGCATACCAAGCCCTTGGAGCTTGCTTGAGTCCATATAGAGCTTTCTTTAATCTGCAAACGTGAGTATCTCTGGAATGTACCTCAAACCCTTGAGGTTGTTCAATATATACTTCTTCTTCAATATCTCCATTGAGGAAAGCTATCTTTACATCCATCTGATGTAAGTTCCATCCCATGGAAGCGGCAAGAGATATGATAGCTTTGATGGAAGTATATCTAGCCACTGAAGCAAACGTTTCATCATAATCTTCTCCCTCCTTCTGGGAGAACCCTCTAGCTATGAATCTTGCCTTGTATTTATCCATGCTTTTGTCTGCTGCATGTTTGATCTTGTACACCCATTTTGAAGTTACCACCTATTTTTCTTTAAGTCTTGGTACAATTTCCCATACCTCATTTTTCATAATGGATTGATGCTCTTCTGTCATAGCTTCTTTCCATTGTCCCTTTTGAACTGCTTCTTCAAATGTGGTAGGTTCTTCATCTAGAAGCTTCGTCACGTATGCTGCATAACTTGGGAATCTTTTAGGTATTTTACTCTTTCTGAATGTTCCTTCTGGAGCCTTGAGTCTTTTTGCATCTTGTAAGGTAGCTTCAAGCCAAGCTGGTCTTTTCTTGGTCTTAGGTACGATATCTTAATCAATGTTTTTACATGGCTCCATAGGATGATCAGATAGTTCCTTTTCGTCATTTTTGTTTTCTATGCTTCCTTCGTTAAGTTCTTCAATCTCTTCTTCTTCTATAGTTTCTTCTATGGATTTCTTGAAGGCCATCTTTTCATTGAATGTTATGTCTCTGTTGACTTTGATCTTATGTTGTTCTGGAATATATATTCTATAATCTTTGGATGAATCTCTGTATCCCATGAATATCCCTTTCTTTCCTAAAGGTTCTATTTTATTCTTCTTGTCCTTGGGAATGTGAGAGTAAATATGACATCCAAATATTCTTAAATTTTCCACATTAGGTTTCTTACCTGAGAAAGCTTTTTCTGGTGTCATGTCCTTCAATATACGATGAGGACTTATGTTTTGTACATATATTGTTGTCATTGTTGCTTCTCCCCATAAGAATGTGGATAGACCTTGATCATTTAGTAAGGCTTTTACGGTTTCTTCAATGGATTTGTTCTTTCTTTCTGCTACAAGATTTTGTTGAGGATTATGAGGAACAATTAGCTCCCTCCTAATCCCTGCCGATTTGCAGAATGCAATGAATTCCTTTGATGTGTATTCTCCACCATTATTGGTTCTTAGTGTCTTCATCTTCTTATTAGTGAGGTTTTCTATTTCTTCTTTGAACTCTTGAAACTTGTTGAATACTTCGTCTTTTGTCTTTAGTAGATATAGCCAAGTCTTTCTTGACTAGTCATCTATGAAGATTACGTAGTAGGAAGATCCTCCTAGATATTTTACTGGCATCAGACTGTAAACATCCGAGTGTATCAAATATAGAATCTCCTTAGATCTGTTGTTGCTTCTTGGGAATGGTTTCTTGATATTCTTCCCAAGAGCACATCCTTTGCAGATTCCTTCATGTGTAGACTGCAACTTTGGTATTCCCTCAACCATCCTTTTGAGAAAGGGTAATGCTTGATAGTTAATGTGAGCATACCTTATGTGCCAAAGCTAATTGGGGTTGACTTCGTTGTGTACAAGAGATTCTTCATTTTGTTCTTGTAGTCTATACAGATTTCCTTCATGACTTCCAATAACCCTAGCATTCTCTATGCTGGAGTCTTTATGCCATGATAACACTTTTCCATCCACAAAAGCTATTATGTTTCCCTTGTCTTCTAGGCAAGATATCGATACACGATTCTTTTCTAAACTAGGTACATATAAAACATTGCTTAAGTGAACATAGTTACATGTTTTCATTTTGATGGAGGCTTGTCCAAATCCTTCTACGGGGTAAGTGGTTTTGTCTCCAAGATCTACCTTGTACGAGGTCTTTTTCTCATTTAGATTTGAGAGTCTGGCTTGATCTCTCGTCATGTGCCTAGAAGCTCCACTATTGATTATCCACATGTCATCTTCAATCATTCCAGTAAGTGCTGAGTAGTGTAAAAGACTGATCGTTTCACTCATGTCTTTGGTTGATTGGTAACTGGTCATGCCTTGATCCAAAACTTCAACTTCGTCATTTCTGTCTTCTGAGAGAGCCAAAAATTGCATTGAGATAGGTCACATCTGAATATCTTCTTTTTGAGTGAGATGCTCCATCACAAGGTGTCGGATATGAGATTAGGGTTTTTGCAACTGCTTCTGCTAGTAACCCTAGCGACATTGTCTTTGGAAGCTGCTCCTACTAGTAACCCTAGCGGTAGTTCCTCAACGAGCTCAATATCCTAGCGGCTATGCTTCCTTCCAGCGTTTAGACTGAATGAAGGAGGTGTGGGCCCATAACCTGTTAGAATATGAAAGTTTGTGCTCATTTTACCATTGACAATACCCTTGTCACCCAACCATAGGTCGAAGCCATCGTCCGAGCACCTTGACCTTGACAGAGAAGAGAATCCTGGTAGCAATCCAATAGCCAAGAGAGGCTAATGCACCAAGCAAGAAGTAACCAAGTTGATCAGATAGTCCCACCCAAAAGATGGTGCAGTACCTTCCCCAGGACTTGCGCACAAGACTGCAACTATACTGTTCAGAACTGGCTCTCTGCAACTGCTGAGAAGTGTGTCAAATGAGAGACTAACGCCCTATTTTTATATTGGTTCTGGCAGACTTACTGGGGTCGACTTCTCCTTCTGGGTACTAATTAATTCATATTAATTATATTTCTACAGGCGACATCTTGTCTAGGGTTTCCTTCATTTCTTTGCTTCCTTCTATAACATTTTGATCTTGTCAAAGGTCACAATAGAGGTTCATACCTCCCAAACCTACCATAATATCAATAATATGAACTCACTAAAAGTAATCAACTGAAAGTTGTGGTGAAGAACAATGTATATATGCAAGCATTGCAAGATCCAGAACTAGGGGTTCTCCCAGATGGAGGGAGAAGACTATGATGATCACTTGCTCCAGTAAATCAGACATGCCTCTACATGAGTCATTATATCATTCGCAATATCCATGGGTTGGAGTTCTATATCAGATGAATGTAAATAATGTTCTCCAGAGAAATTGAATAAATAACGTATGAAGAGCAACCTCAAGGCTTTGAGGCATAGACCCTTGTATGCAGATGGAAGAAGATAACTTGGTAAAGAACCTCCAGTTCACAACAGAAGCATGATGAATATTTTCTATAACAGAGATATTATATCAAGATGATTACTCAGTAGATCAAATCTCATCATGAACAAAAGAAGTGCCACATGGATATGTTCCAGTTTTCCAACAATGATATACTCTATTGATGAGAGATACATGAAGCCTTAAGAGAAAACCAATGTTCCAAACCGAAGTACATTTGAAATCAAGCATTACATTATCCATGATGAAGTCCAAGAAGGAGAAAGCGGTTCTCCAATACATATCTCCACATATGAGTAGATAAGCAGACATTTTGGTAAAGCTTTTGTTCAAAATGAAAGAGTTTGCGTACTCAAGCTGAAGCTCGTGGAGATGACTTCTTTATTGAAAAAGGAAGAGATGACTCCCAGGTTGGGAGGGAGCACTGATGTATTATTGATTGATGGACAATCATTTTTCAGTTCAAAGAATGGTCCAGGATGAATAGATTCTTTCCTGTTCGGAAAGTGGATTGAGATTTCTGACGGATAATGATTTCCCATTGTGGTTAACATGGGAAGTGGTCCAGATTGTTGATGTACCATAGAAATCAACTTCCCATTGTGGTTAACATGGGGAGTGGTATAGGGCAGTCTCTCTTCTTGAGGGTTACTCAAGAAGACTAGCCCGCCTCGCCGGACAACGATTTCTCATTGTGGTTAACATGAGGAATGGTCTGTTTTGGAGGTTGGTACATGACAATCTTTTCCTCTTGTGGTTAACAGAGGAAATGGTCCAGACAATCATTCCTTAGGGTGTATTCATTCTCTCCAGGTTGCACTTTGTTTAGTGCTGGAGGAATGGCCTAGGGTGGGGAATGGTCCAGGCTCAACAATCAGGGATAGGCATTCCTTAGGGCATATTCATTCTCTCTAGGTTACACTTTGTTTAGTGTCGGAGGAATGGCCCAGGGTGAGGAATGGTCCAGGCTAAAAAATCAGAACAATCATTCTTCCTTGTTTGAGAAGAATAAGGTAGATAGCCCATCGTTGATGTTCTACTTTGAGGGCAGATACTCTTTCAGACCTCAGATATGGGAATGAAAGATTGGCCCAGATGGTTCAGTTTATATCATAACATTGTTTATGTGTAGATTGATATCAGATGATTGTTATGAAGACTGTATGACACTAGATGTATACTACTGTGGTGGATGTGTTCCATTGTTCATGACTATACATTACTGATCAAGTACTTGTTTGTTACTTGGTGTGGTAGTGTACCACTGGATTGTAGTTATGTACTACTATGGATAGACACAATTGTGTTCTATTTTGTTCTGATTACCTTGAAGACTATCAACAGTTTGGTAAATGNGATTATCAACTAGATGAATGATTAAAGGACAGAGATTTCCCAGATGGAAAATGGTTCAGAACATCTACTCTTCTAGGACATATGTCCAGATTAGAAGAATGGCTCTTGTATGACTCTATGGTGTGAGTGACTTATCCAACATCATGTCTAATTACTCAGATGGAGTATGGTTTCGAGAGATGATGCAACTGATGACAACGATGGTGATGATGATGCTCATGATCTAGTCATGAGATAGTCTATACGACTATATTGATGCTACCGGATGAATGGCATGTTTTGTGCTCAATACCATTACCTATAATACCTCCCTAGCTAGGAGGGAGTGTTGATATTACGGTAGCTACGGGAGGTATTGACCTCCACATGTAAACTTGACAAGAATAGAATACTCCGGGAAGCAAGAAGAAACTCTAATGAGTTGGCAAATAACCCTAGAAGACTTGTCGGCTCAAGAAGATAATTTATATTAGGTTATTAGCCTCCAAGAGAAGAAGTCAGCCAAAAGAAATAATAATATAATGAACAGGCAGATACCCATAATGAAAAGTCAGCCCAGACAGTTAGCTAGAATTACTATAAATATAGGAGGCCAGTCTTCATTTTGACAGACAGTCTCAGAATTGCAGAGCAACACTTGTGCACACTGCAGTGCCCAGTTTTGTGCGCAGGTTTGAGGAGAGCTATCGGTGCAGCTGTTGCAGCTAGCAGTTACGTTTTGGCTTGGACTATCTCTTGGCTAGGGTTTGGACTATCTGATCAACTCTTGTTGGTGCACTATCATTGGGGAAAGGTGTGCTACCCTTTGTTTGGCTATCTAGCCTAGGGTTTGCTTCCAGAGTGATTCTCTGTCAAGGTTAAGGTGCTTGGAGGGTGGCTTTGGCCTATGGTTGGGTGACAATAGTGATATTTTCAATGGTAAAATGAGCACATCCATTATATTCTAACACAAACTACACTTGAATATGCATGTACATTGATTTAAGCAAAAGGATTGGACAATATTGTAATGAAGAGTAAGAATCATAGCTAGACATAGCTATTAGATTATAAACGTATGTCCTTTTGTTGTAGGTTTTGTTTTAAGCATGGGAATGTGATAGTTTCTTATTTGAAGGCAAAACTTTCTTGGGTAAAAGATGGAAGAATAGCAAACCCCACATGTGGAAGTACTTGGTGGGTGGCACTAAAGATGGATGAAAAGACATCTACAAATGGCTTTGCCACACCCTTTGAGGAGTGTGATGTTGATATGGATACATGCATGACTAAGCAATCAACCTCACCATTGTTGGTTTCCTTGCATGAGTGTCCCTTCAAGAGGGTAAAGATTGGGAGGGATCATTTAGATAATTCAAACCAAGAAATGGAACTAGTCCCTTTGACTCAAAATGGGTCAAAATGTTTGATATCACATCTTGAATAGAATGAATTAGATTGTGTATGTTTCTATTGATAGTAGAATTGTTTTCCTTGTCTAAAAAAATATAGTGAAAGAAAAAAGAGAAATTATACGATATTCACATTGGAAAATATTTTCTTGCAATTGAGAAAAGACAAAAGTGACTATGTCATACTATCTCTCGATTTTTTTCATCCCTTGCTAGGTTGTAGTTGTTACTAATATGATGTATGTATTTACAAGTAATTACTACAATTGAGCCCCAAGGATTAGCGCAATCAATTGAGCCATCTACCCAAGGCATGTTGCCAACAGGGAGGGCATAGGTCACTAGGTCAAATTTTGTTGTGGCCTTTGGGGTTACCAACTACTATTGTCAATGGAAATTGAGTCACTCTCTATTCGAATATTCTAGGGAAGAGGGGGAGTCCCATCAAGTTTGCCTTGGAGAAAAAAGTAATACTACATTCGCATATCACTATCATGGATTTAATTTCACATTAATATGTCCTTTGCAATGCCCTCTTTGCCATTCTATTTACCCAAATATTTACAACTCTTTTTTTAAAGTAAGGGAACATGGCATTATAACTCAACTCTTAGTTGGATTACCTCATTATTAAAGTTTAAAGATGAAACAATAAAGATCAATGTTGCAAAACTTCTTAAAAATAGAAAAACTCATTGATGCCCCTACATAAATCCCAAGTATGTGGCATAATAGCTTGGAAAATGCATAAACATATATATGGATCTAGATGCAACATCAAATTGCAAAATTAGTAGCATAATCCACCTTTGACACTTTGATAATGGTGAACACATTTATAAATTGTTGGGGTTCTCTCTAGGCTGTGATTTTGTTTTTGAGTCTACTCAACAATGACATCCCTTGGGGGCAGTGGGTGCAACCCCAAGCTTCCCCCCCTCCCCACAAGGTCCTTTGATTAAAATTTGTTGCATTCCAAACAATGATAGAAGTGTATTCTATAAGAAATTAAAGTCTTGACAAACAAAATCTTCAATATTTGTGAACAAAGTAGATGAGATTTTGGCATGTGTGATAATTCTACCTACATCTGCTACAAGATAGCATTATTCTTCTTTGAATAAGTCCTAAATGGATAGTTCTTTGCACTATGGACAAATCCATGTAAAATAGAAAATTGGTTGCAAAATCACTTTCATCCTTAGATAAAAGGTTGGTGTTATAGCCTTAATTTCCACCCTACAAGGCCATAAGGGAATACAACATAAGATGAAAGCCAAGGCACAACTATGGCTTAATATTTAGAGAAATTTTGTAGGGTGTCACTTGTCATACATGGGAAAAGGGTGACATGTCATGGGTCATCTATAGTGTAACCCACGACACCCTTTGTAACCTTCTATATACATGGATTTTTGAAGATGCAAGTGAGGGATGAGTTGGCTCTTCATGGTATGAGCCTTGTAACTCACATCATTCGAGTCTCCATTGGTGTCTAGAAGATATAGAAGCTCTCTCAAGCCTCTTCCAATGATCTATATAAAGAAGACAAATCTTGAGCATGGGGAAGAAGAATCATTTACAAATTTATGTTGTCAAAATTCAAAGGTGCGTCTCCATCTACATCAGTTGCAGTAAGGTTGCCTAGCTTGGTTGAAGAGCTGAGGAGGAGCAAGGAGCAAGGGAAAAATGTGAATGCATCTACAATAAGAAGTAATTGTATCGATGTATTTCCATTATTCAGATTAATAGATCATTAGTTTTCCCCTATGAATGTTTGTTTTCATGCATGAATGTTCAGACCTGATTTATTTTTATTATAGATCAGGTTAGATCCAAGCTAGATCTAGGATTATAAAACTAAGAAGAGAAGTAGGAAGACATTGCTTGTCTTTTGTGTGTAAGAAGTGGGTTGTAGAAGCTAGAGCTAGAAATTCAAGACTACAGTAGCATGGACATACGAAGGACAACCTTCAAGAAAAAGTATGTTATTTCCACCACTTCTTAGTTTAATCATGAATCCAATTGCTTGAGTCTAAAGGAAAGCCATAGAAGTTTATCCCTCTGTCTGACTAGGATTAGTAGGCATATCTTAGGGATACCTTACTATCCACCCATGAGATTTTCTCCATAATAGAACTAGCGACTCCATTGGGGAAGAATATTTGATTCTTCTCTAGTTCATAATCCCTTGCCTATTATACTTTGTTCGGATTTGGTTGTTTTCTTCCCTGGTACCCCCTCATAGGTGGGATCCATCATAGCTGAATGGATTTGAGACAAATCTGAAATTTTTTCAGGGTGTTTCTTATTGCACTACTGCTAACAAGCTACTAGTAATGTGTTGCAAGTCATCTGACCCACGACACCCACTGTAAATTGGGAAAATTGCAAAATTACCAGATTGTTGTGATCAGATATGATTTGTCTGGTCTCAGGGATATGTGATTGGTCTATATTTCTGGATCTTGTCTCTGATTGAGTCTTTTTCTCACACCTTTTGTCTTCAATTTTGGTTTGAAGTGTGTTTGCATGGCTTGCTTGGTTGCTCGTTTACGCTTGTTTGTTGTCTAGTGATCCATTGAAGTTGGGAAATGCACCCAACATATCTAATAAGATCTAGTAGTGTCCTACATTAATTGCATTTGGTTTGTTTGTCCTCTTGTGATTGGTGTTCATTACTAGGTCCAATTTCATAAGTAAGTTTTGGGTGAGATTATTTTAGAGACATTAGAGTGGGATTTTCAACATCACTACCAATTTCCTACAGCCCTTGCTTGTTGATTTTTTGGTTTTGCATTTGCATATTGTGTTCTTGATTAGATTAAGAAACCCTTTGCATCATATTTAGAAAAATAAACAAAAAAATATTTGCATGCTTAAAAGCTTTTGAAGCATTAAAAACAAAGTGCATTGTTGAAGTTTGGTTTGAGATCTTGTCAAAAGTTTGGATTTGATTTGTTTGTATGATTGCTTGGTGTTTGAGAGGTTGTGTTTTTAAAGTTTACAATTTTCCCTTACGTAGTTAGAATTCATTGAATTGAACAAGTTTATTGGCATTTTTGCATTGCTTTGGTTGGGTCAAGAGTAAACAACATAAAAGTTTCATCCATTCTCCCTTTGATATAACAATGACTATAAGAAAAGGAATTCATAAATTAAAAATAATTAGACTCTTTTCTTTAATAGCAAACCAACATTATATAGGTTTAGGGCCTTGGAATATGATTGGAGAGTGAACTCTCCAAGGACACCAAAACAAAACCTAGAAGTCATTAAAGAGTGTAAAACCCAGTCTTTCAACCAGTGTGTCGGGAAGCTCCTCTAACATAGGAGTCAAGCACAAAGTTGCATCAAGGAAAGTAGGGAGATTATCCCTCTTTGCTTGTTTTGGTATTTTTGGTATCGCTTCGATTACTACATATATGAGGGTTTCATTGGTGCCATGCCTTTGTGTGAGGTAACACCTTTGAAGCTTCAGGCTTAGTTACCCTACCCTTACGTGTGGTCGAACTTGCAATTTTTTTCTCGGTCATTGATTGTGAGGTGGTGGCCTTCATTACCTTTATTAGGTAGCCTACATAATTGACTTCAAGTGGGACATGCCTGTAGTTCCTGAGAATACGTTTGTTCATAGTCTCAGTTCCCCGGGAGGGTGCCCACCTTAATAAAGGGTGCTTGCACCGGTCAGGGTTGTTTCACATCATTCATCATCAATGCTTCTCATACATTCGCTAGCCAATCTCGTGGGGACTTCATCTTTCCCAGAGGGTTAGTTTTCAAAATCCCCCTTGAGCCATTGGTTTGCTTGTTGTTGTCTTATATTTTTTATGGGTGTGCTCTTTGGTTTTGTGTCTACATTGGCCTTAGGTTGAACTGTGTTTTGATTTTCACATATTATTTTCATCATGGATGAATCATTGCGTCGGTACGTCTCATCGATTAAAGGACTAGAGCTAATCACGGAGGCATAACAACCTCTCAAGCGACGTGAAATAGGTGACCGTGAATTCAAAGAGTCCCATATTTGGTTTGAGGAGACTGGTTTGGTTGAAGTGGAAGTGGTCGATGAAAGTCCCCCACCAAAATTTAACCCTCCTTTAACTAATCATGAAGCACCTGTACTTATCCAGGTAGGGGAGATTTTTAGTGAACCTTTTTCTTTGTTCAACGATCCTTACACCATGCCAAGCCCGAGTGTTTTGTCTAGTGTAGCTGAGCCATCAAGCCCATCCACGAGTGGGACTGGTGGCATCTCAATGATGTCCACTTTACCATCCTTAAGCACCATTGGACCTAAACCATTTATGCCTTTTTTTACAGGTTCCTCCATCTAGGGGACATCATTCGTGTCCTCTTTTTCATCTATTAGTCTTCCTAGAGCTCCTATGCCCATCCCATTAGTTTCGATGCCCATAGCCAGATCTTCTTTCAGTGAGGGGTCGATCCTTGGTTTCATCATGGGGAGTGGTATTCCTTCCACCTCCACCATTCTTATGAGTGGCCCGACATTGTGAGGATCTAGTTTACCTTTTGGATGGAACATTCCTAGTGGTTTTTTTTTTATGTTAGTGGTAGCATTGGACATGTATTTCTGCACAGGTCTATATGTCTAGACGTGTGTGAATCGTCCAAATCCTTCTACTATTGAATTTACTTTAGTTAAAGGAATTGTTAAAGTAAATTGTTTTTATTAATTAATTATGTAATTAGTTAATTGAGTTATTTATGAAACATGCTAAGAGTACTTAGCATGCAACATTTAATCTAAATCTAAAAGTGAGTGTGAGAATAAATCTCAATCGTAGATCACTTTTGAGATTAGAAATAGGTTGTAACCCACAATTATAAAAGCAAGGCTAGGGTGAAGGAGAAAGATACTTGACAAGTGTTGAGGGAGTCGACATAGAGTATTGAATCACAAAGGACCATGGTTCAATATCTTGGATAGGTGAAGAAGGACCTTCATCTACAGATCATATAGGTCAAGGAGAAGAGAGAATAGAGGCATACACATGTGGGTTTCAGCAAAAGAAAGCCACATGGAAGAGTCAAATTGTATGGAGTTTGTCGTACAAAATTTTCGTACATATCTATGGGTCACATAGGTGTTACTGGAAAAATCAGTAAGTGCTGACACAAACTAATCTCCCTAACTTCAACAAGAAATTAGAACAAAACATGACATAATACAAACTTCTCCTTAAATTTCATTGTAGTGTAAACTAGTTCAATGCAGGATAAATGACATACTGTTTAAACATCGTTTGATCCTTGCTAGTGTTGTCATTGCTCCATCCTTAGGTTTGCGGGATGTTGAACCTATTAAGAAACAAAAACCAACAAAGAGAGAACAACAATATATATATTCCAATGAAACCTATGACAAGATCAAGGAGTTATGCAACAAAAATGGAGACACTTTTATAGGGAAGAAATGCATTACTGCATTATATTGATGAAAGTGGAGAATAAAACCTATGCTTTGATGTTGCAAGGTCCCTTCCAATGGCCCTTTGCTTCAACACACACACCTTTGTTCCAATGATTTTGATGAAGAGTATTCACAACCTGACTTGGAAAGATAAAACAAAGCTATCACAAGTATAATCTTCAGTAGAATTCCTCATGCATAAGCCAACCTAACTTTTCCCATGAGATATCCCTCTTTATATAGAGTGAAGAGGGATGGATGAAAATATTAGGATGATCCCACTAAATCAGAGAAGTGAGTGAAATCCAAACTGATTGGAGACTACCTCATCTTCTCGAAGATTCTATTCTAGAACCTTCGATAAATTCACCTTTTTCCTTTGTTTGAGCATTGTCGTACCCTCAAAATTAGCAACCTGCGACGACGTCATAGGACACTGTGGTGCAATATGCAACGATTGGGAATCATCGCACCCTTAACACTAGCAAGGTGCGACGATATTTTTGATAGGGTTTTCCAAAAAGGGAAAGATGATTCCGTTTCTCAGGGGAAAGTCTTATTTCTCCAATAGCCTTCAGGGAACATAAAAGTAGGTAATATGCATATCATAATTGATCACGAGGGTGACGAAAATAATGTGTAACAGAATGCCCCCCAAAGTATGAAGTTGGAACGTGTGACAACTGAAATACTTTGTAGAATGTGTGTGTCGAGAACAAGGAGCACTTCAGTCAGAGACCTGTCAACAAACAAGCATTTGCATAATAACATATCATTTACTGAGATAGACATTCCCATACTCAGATTACAATTGACCCTAAGCATAGGTGTCAAGTGAACCATGGCCACCAATCATACACTATGGATCCATGTCATTTTGTTTTAACATAGCCACGATAAATATATTGTGGATCTATGCTATAAAGAATTAAATTTGGACATAGCCATGAGAAATACACGGTGGATCTATGTGTCAGTACAAAATCATGAATACTCCATCACAACTTGGATCCATGTGACCGTATCTAGGGTCTTCATTTCCATCGTCCCAAAGTACGAATCTATCCATGTGATTACATATGTTGAAGTTGAACATGGTAGAAACCACTTGATTAATGGTCATTAATGAATATCATTAACAAGTGCAAGGGAAATCATCACTGATGTCAATGATCCCCAATGTACTCTAGTACAATCCAACAAATGTGAATTAATGAGCTGAAGTCAAACACTCGATGGAATTTTCCGATCAACAACCAATTATGCGAACCCACTATTGAAAACGAGGAAACTTTCCATTGAGGCATGTAGGCTCCAAGGTAATAAAATATTTCTAAGTCTAATTCCTGGATAATGAGTTGAAGTTGATAGGAAAAGAATCTTCATAGGAGGGCCTTAATGTATCCCCCATCAATGAAACAAAACACATAACATATTTGAAATAGATCAGAGTATAAAGTGATTTCAACACTGACTCAGGGAAGGACGACATGGTAAGAGTTTGAGGACTGCAGATGGCCGACTCGATAGAAGTCTTGTTTCAGTTGAACTTCTCTTGAACATATGAACGACATGACAATTGTCTTGGCAGCATTGACTCAAGGAGGAACAATATACAGACTTGCAGATGATCAAATGAGAGACAAATGGATTTCCCAACCCAAATACAACAATGAAAAGGGGTGTCATCTTCAAGAGCGACTTACTGCCACTAACACAGATACATATATACATTTCTTTCCCAATTCCCCCCCACCATTTCTGGCGAGTACCTCTTTATTTTTACACAAGATTGAGGAGGATAACATATGCTTGAAATGTAAACTCATCCTTTAGATGAGTCCCTTGGAGTATTTTTAACGAACCCTAAGAAGGAGTGGTTCGATCCCATATGGGTCTCTCGATGTTTGTTTTACGAGTCCAAAGAAAGAAAACTCAGAGTTTTTTCATGTTTAGAGAGTCTGAAAAACACTTAAAGAAAACTCCAAAATGTCATTTTTCGTAAAATAGTCTGATGAGACCGAAAAAGACATAATCTACCGCTCAACATACATTTTCTTCAAATACTTTAATGAGCGTGAAAAGAACAAGATCGCTTGGAAATCTTTTCATGTTTAGGGAGTTGTCAAAGAGCTTAAAGAGGACTCCATGGGGGTTCCTTTTTCATATAGCCTTTACGAGTCTGAAATAGTGATAAAAATTTACTCGGTTACATTCTCATAGATTTACGAGCGTGAGAAAGAACAAAGATAATGCTTGATGTTTTTTACTGAAAAAACTTAAAAGAAAAACACATGTAAAAAACGTTAAAAGGGGTGATCCATATCAAAATCCCAATCACCCGACCTGTATTCTGTAACATTGACACTTTGAAATGTTCATTAGGTTTTAACATAAGTGAAAAATAGTGAAAAATAATTTAATTTTAGGTAAAAAATTGTAAAATAGGTTAAATAAGTAAAAAACAAGTTCATTTTACCATTCCATTTGTATTTTCACCAGAACTAGTGTCAAAAACCCTATTTTTCCTTGATCTTCAAGTGATGATTCCAATGCGATTCATGGATGATTTCTCAAGCCGTCTTTGTAAGGTTGGTGCTCTTCCTTCCCTCTCTCTTTCTATAGCAATTTCATTCAGTTTTTATGGTTATTTTTGAGTTTTATGGACAATTTTTTAAAGGGGAGAGCACCTCCAGATCGTCGCAGGCTCTCTGTATTGGGAACTGTGATGATCTAGAATCATCACAGGGGTTACACTGATGAAGTGCGATGACATCACACTATGGTAAACCAGGCACCTGCGACGACCACAATTCAAAAAAGAAAAAAGAAAAAAATGAACTAGGAAATCCCATAATTTCAGATTTTCATTGAACTAATTCATCTTTAAATTTTGTTTGGCAGACTTTCCATAGTTCATCATGATCGAATGGTGGGAAAGGGAGCACAAGGAGGAATATTATATTGCAGGGAATGGTCCCAACACAGTCACGACACTCCGAGAGTGCGGCTTGCTTAAGTTCTTCAAAGTGTAGGGCATGAGGGCCCAATTAGGTCTATTGGAGCACTAAGTTCGAATGTGGGACGTGAACAAACACATTTTTCATGTTGGGGTTCATACACTCACTTTGGAGATTAGCGAAATTTATTTCTTGAATGGATTATCTCGTCGTGGGGCTTGAGTGTCACTATCAAGAGGTAGATGAGGAGGTGAGCCAATGGATTACTATGTTGCTAACCACTGCTCAACCGGTACGAAGAAACATAGTGGTAAGGTGCCCATAAAGAACATCCTTGACTTATCGTTGAGGACCATACTCTTCACTATAACCCGTGTAGCTGGGAGTGCAGCTCCACATATGGCCTTACAAAGTCAGTGTAAGTGCGTGTTGGCCCTTGACCAAGTTTTGAGGGATCTCATCAAGTTTGACCTATTTTGGACTTCGACAGCCTGTCAAAGATGGAGCACAAGACGAAGCAGAGATCGCGGGATCTCGGCCCCTTTTTGGGTCCTTTTTTGGATTTACCCATGTTTAGGCCTATTTTGTATGCATAAATAGAAGGCTAGGCAATGTAAGAAGTAGTTGAATAGTGCGCAAGTATTGTGCAAGTTGGCTAAGTGCTAAGAGTGGGATCTATGTGATCAAGATTTGTAAGGCTTTGTGCATACTCTATGAGACTTACAGAGCAAAGTGCAAGTCATTGTAAGAGACTGTGAAGGCTTTGTGCTGCAATGCAAGGAAGGAGGATCTAGCGAGCTGTGAAGATCTCTTATCCTAGGCAAAGTAGAGTTTTGAGGTTCTGTGCTTGTAACTGATTGACTGAAGACAATAAAGAAGAAGAGTTGGTGGATGTAGCCCCAGGGTGGGGGTGAACCACGTAAAAACTGTGTTGTTCCTCTTTGTGCTTGTCTTGATGTGTTTATAACTTCTCTTGCTAAGTGCTTTGATAGGGATAGATAAATCTGCTTCTGCTCTGTGCTAATGATGTGTAAGAATGTTAGATCTGACCTATATGAAGGTGCTTAGTGCTTGATCTACTAGATATAACCTACCTGTTTATGATAAATTTATTAAATACATCATATCTAAGTGAATGATGCGATGCTTTGTTCTATCTGCGCAGTAGTTATTGGTTGAATATTGATGATCTGTTGATGCTAAGTGGTCTGTTAAGTATTATAATCACAGATCTGTGTTCTAGCTAAAGTTGCAGACACTTGAGTCATGCAACCACCGCTACCTCTACCTCGAGTGAGACTTCATCTGCTTTGCAGATGTTGCTGAAAGGGCCGGTAGTTAGGGTTTTGTTTGTGCATTATTGTAGCGTTGAACCCTGGGTCTTCCCCTGTGCCAACAAATGGTTCCATTGCCAGGACCAAAACTGTGATTGTTGGGAACTGAAGAGAAGTTCTGTGCGTAGATCTATTTCTGAAGTGTGCAGTATCGAACATGAAACTGTGATTTTTGGGAACTAAGAAAGAAGAAGCTTTGTGAAAAGATTCGGCCTTAGATTGTGAAAGCTCTGTTTCCCTAGTACGCAACATTCTACTTGAACTGAGGAGCTCTGTGCCAAGAAAAGAGGTCAGATCTGAAGAAAATAGGTAAGATCCGTGCTTTGATAAAGGTAAGAATAATGAAAAGTTCTAGATCTAGAAGCTTTGTGCTCTAAAAAAAGTAAGGTAATTGGAAATTTTTGTTTCAAAAATACGAATCTAGGTGTGTTTGATAGATTTTGTCCTAGCTTGAAAACTAGGGCTCTAATAGATGAAAGAAGGTTTGATATGAGTAGATCTGATAAGAATAGTGAAAGATATATTATACCTATGCATAGAAAGAATGTTTGGACTAACAAATGGATGCAGGATCCTAGAAGGAATTTTTTGCAGGTTAGCTCCTATGAGCCTAGCGCGCAGTATAGGAAAGGTCGGGGATCACTTAAACGAAAGAGAGGATTAACCCTCTATTACAGTTGCAGAAGACCGAGACATCTTGCTAAGGAATGCCCTGGGAAAAGACCTAGTTGTCTTTGTTGTAAAGCTATGGACCATGAAGTGTTGGATTGCCCTAGAATGATTGCTAAAGTTGAAAGAATGAATCTGAACCAAGAAAACCCTAAGGCAGATCCAAAAACTAAGATTATGGAAGAACCCCAGAAAGAATAAGAGAAAGTATTTCTACAAATAAACGAAACCCTGAATGACCATCGACATGTCAGTTTATCGAAGATCTTCAAAGAAAAAGAATGCCTTGAAGCAAGAATAGGAGACTTCGACGTTGACTGTGTTCTGGATGAGGAAACACGGGTGAATATTATGACAGAAAGAACTTGGGAACTTATCGAAGCTATTTAACACTAGAGACCTAGATGTCGAAGTTGCAAGAACACTAGATGATCCACATAAGATTGAAGTACCTATTTTAGACAAAGAAGAAGCATTATCCTGGAACCCTAGGGAAGAATCTCAACAACGTGAAGTGACTATGTCAAAAGAAGACAAAAATCAGAATGGAAAAAGGAATATCGAGACGAAGCTCACTAGGAAGAAGGCTAGAAAGTTAATGAAGAAGAGAGCCAAGATCGATAAGTTGCAGAAGGCTCCAGAGGGAACCTCACAGAAGGAAAATTTTCAAAATTGGAGCTTCACCGGGATATCAAAACAACGACACGTGGTACTTCACCATGGCGAAGCAATATAGCCGTTGGGGACATTATAACCCTTCGAGCGATCCGAACGGGTAGAAAGGTATTTATGGTTCACCATTGGACCGTTGGACCACACCATAACAGATCGAATATAGTTAATGAAGGCCGCATACCCGTTGCAAGTGACATGTTGTCGAGTTACCTATTTATCCCATCGCGCCAAGCAACAAGAACACTTTTTCCAACTGAGAATTTGAGCTCATAGACTAAGTTGTTTTCGCACAGTAATCATCGTACTCTGTCCATCTATTCTATTGCAGTGTCTAAGTTACCCTCTGAACCGAGAATTTCCATTTCGAGCACATATGTCCGAAGAGGTCACCGCAGTTGAAGAATCAGTGACGTAAGTACTCCTCGACCTGATTATTGAAAGAATCATGTCAGAGAGAGGATTATCTATAGGTGTACAAGCTTCATCTACGAGAACAATTCAAGCATCACCATCGACTTCTCGCGGAACAGGACTATCCCGACCGTCCGATGAAAAGAGAACTAAGCACAGGGATGACTTAAAGAATTCTAAACTGATCCTGACCATCTTACCCACCTATATACCACCTTTGAGCGGTGTTGTAAACCACGACAACGTACCTAAAGATTTCAAGTACGCCTTGGTCACTACATACCTCCCGAAGGGGATACGCGTAGTGCGAGAAGACCAAGATAAGATCACAGCGTTGAAGTTTAGTGACTTCAACCTCAGAGATCGTAAAGTCTACAACATGTTATCCCCACATAAGTATCTGACTAGAACAAAAGGGAAAAAATCAAAGGTAATTCCCCAAGCATGGACCCATAACCTCATGCAGTCCACTTTGCTCAACATCATGAAAATTTCCCACTTCGGAAGACACCAAAAGGTGAATGCATGTGTGAAGCTGCTGTTGTCTTGTTACCATGGCAGATATTTGTGGCTAAACTGCTGTATCACGGTTGATCTAACCTTGATCAATCAGATTACGGGTTTGAGTATGCAAGGACCCGACCCACAGGATTTCTATCCTAGAAAAGCCATGGACCTCACTCTCGCACAAAGGATAAAGGACACTTATGGTGATGTCGAGAAGGGCACATGAGGCTACAAGGTAGCCTCTATTCAGAATGGCACAATGTGCCTCGCCTGTCAGATGATTGCAGGGAAGTTAGTACGCAAGAGCTGACCCACCCAAGTGACTGGTTTTGTAGTCGACCTCGCAGGGAAGTGCGCAGAGGGCCTACAAATGAATTGGGTGAAGTGCCTGGTGAACCAATTAGAACTCGATTGCAGAGAATCCCAGGATCAAGGGTACGAATTTCATTTCAGTTGGCTATTGATCCTGATCACTTTCATTGCCTGGAATATGCCGGAAGGTGTGACCTTCATGGACATCGAGCCTTTCGAACCATTGGCTGCAAAGTTCAGTACATTGTGGTGCTCAAGTGACATGAATAAGCAATGGCATTCAAATGCCATTCTCCATACATACTATAATCAACTGAAGATATCCATACAGTCTGATCCTTACATGACGCCGAACACTATACACCGATTCAGGTCTTTGATGAAGTTCACATTTAATTTATGTCACAGTGCGAGCCGACGAGCACAAGCAATACCTTCAGTCCTATTACAAGCCGACAGAGGAGAACTTAGAGGAGATTACTAAGGAATGGTCCGCTGACCTCCTCATTCCAGTAGACCCTATAGAGATATCCAACATCGATAGCCCATAAACTGTGTAGGATACACCCGGACCTAGAAAAACAAAAAAGATTGACGAAGTACAAGATTTAAGCAGTGCCTCGATGAAGACTGCTTTCATGTCACCAGAGCAAGGAGGTGATGGAAAAGAGATAGATGGCACATAAGTTGTACAAAGGAAAGGCAAAGTAACACCGCCCAGAGACGAGGAGGACCCCTCGAAGAAAAGGAAGGTTTCCCCTCCCGAAACCTTCCTCCCGGAAGAGATCAAAAGCCCCTATAACTAAGATGCATACCATCCTCACATCTAATGATTTTGATTTCATCATAGCAACCCTGAATGATGCTTCGCTAGAGATAGAAGAGAATCAAGAAGCTTAGCAGGAGGAGATGTACCATAGAATTGAGGTCGAACTCCAAGGGGTGCAGCAGGCACTATAGTCCAGCCGCGTAGTCTCCATTGCACCTCTATCATTGGGAACACCAGAACCAGGAGATGAGCCAACCCAACTCCATCGGCTAGCTGATACAGTCGAAGCTCACCTTCAACGAGCACAAGAGGAAAAAACCCAAGCCACCCAGGCCTTGGTACAAGTACAGGGAGTACTTGTAGAACATCACCGAGCTGCCGAACAGGAAAAGAGTGCTCTCTAAGTGAAGTTTGATGAAGAAAAGACACAGCTGCAACAAGGCAAGGAACAATTGCTCACCGAGCAACTCAAAGTGAAGGAAGCGGTCAACAGAGCATTGCGCGTTGTGACTATTGTAGAAATAAAGGCAGAGGATCAAGTCACGAAGCAAGTAGTGCAACTTGAAGAAGTGATCCAGTAGTTGCAACAATGCATCGTAGACCTAGAACTATGCACTGTGCCTGAGACCCCATAGGAGGTAAAGAACAAAAGAGAAGTAACTGCCAGGAGCGCTATTGAAAGGGTAAAGGCCCTTACCTTAGAATGCAAAGAATTCCCTGATCGCAATTCCTAGACATATTAGAAACTTACTGAGAACCCAGAGTTGTAGACACTGGAGTCGCTGCTCTAGGAAGCAAAGCAGCATGTAGAAACACTACAAGCATAGCTGAAAGCCTTGACAACTGTGGAGAGAATGAAGAGATCTCAAGAGCAATGAACCACCCAACAACAAATCCATACTATCCAGAGCAGAGTTATGGATATAACTCAGTAACTCCAACCTGTGCAAGATAAGGCCTATCAGTTGTTTACAGAGGTACAAGGCCAAGGAGCAGAACTAGAGCAGGTTAGCACCGTAGTAGAACAACTCCTGGAAGGACATGTGAATGATGCAATCATTCAAGAGTTTGTTGAACAAGAGATTGTAGCACAACAACAAGTTGAAGTAGTTCGAGCCAAGCTCTAAGCGTTCGAAGTAGAACTTCCCACATCAAAGCGACTCGGGACGAGTCACAGGTGAGTGTTGGAGGCATGTTGGCCCTTGACCAAGTTTTGAGGGATATGGTCAAGTTTGACCTTTTTTGGACTTCGACAGCCTGTCGAAGATGGAGTGTAAGATGAAGCAGAGTTCGCGGGATCTTGGCCCCTTTTTGGGTCCTTTTTAGGATTTGGGAATATGTAACGGGAATGGGATGCCGACCCATGGGTTTACCCATGTTTAGGACTATTTTGTATGGATAAATAGAAGGCTAGGCAATGTAATAAGTAGTTGAATAGTGCACAAGTATTGTGCAAGTTGGCTAAGTGCTAAGAGTGGGATCTGTGTGATCAAGATTTGTAAGCCTTCATGCATACTGTATGAGACTTGTAGAGCTAAGTGCAAGTCATTGTAAGAGACTGTGAAGGCTTTGTGCTGCAACGCAAGGAAGGAGGATCTAGCGAGCTGTGCAGATTTCTTGTCTTAGGCGAAGTAGAGTTTTGAGGCTCTGTGCTTGTAACCGATTGACTGAAGACAATAAAGAAGAAGAGTTGGTGGACGTAGCCCCAGGGTGCGGGTGAACCACGTAAACATTGTGTTGTTCCACTTTGTGCTTGTCTTGATGTGTTTATAACTTCTCTTGCTAAGTGCTTTGATAGGGATAGATAAATATGCTTATGCTCTGTTATAATGATGTGTAAAAATGTTAGATCTGACCTATATGAAGGTGCTTAGTGCTTGATCTACTAGATATAACCTGCCTGCTTATGATAAAGTGCTTAAATACATCAGATCTGAGTGAATGATGCGATGCTCTGTTCTATCTGTGCAATAGTTATTGGTTTAATATTGATGAACGGTTGATGCTAAGTGGTCTATTAAGTATTATAATCACGGATCTGTGTCCCAGCTAAGGTTGCAGACACTTGAGTCCTGCAACCACCCCTGCCTCTACCTCGGGTGAGACTTCATTTGCTTCATAGGTGTTGCCGAAAGGGTCGATAGTTAGGGTTTTGTTGGTGTGTTGTTGTAGCATTGAACCCTGGGTTTGCCTCTGTGCCAACAGTACGCCATTGAGTGCATGGAGCCTCAAGTCTTCAACTAGTGTGAATGCCTCCTCAAGAATATGATCTTTTTTTAACAAAGTGCAAGACTGGTTGGCTGAAACAATTTGGATACAGATCGATTTTGGTGTCCTGTTTCCTAGAAAGGGTCCCATTTCCGTGTGTCCAAAATGTGGATTGGGGTGTACATGCACCACAAGATCCTCGTATGAGGAGGTGGGTTGACTTGATGGCACACCATGGTGGCGTCCCAGCTGTTACGTATGGACCAACCTTTTTCCAGTGGCTAAGAGATTAACTTATCATGATCGAGGATTACACATATGTCGGGGCTGATTTCCGTGGTGATACTGACTTGGCACTGCCCAAGGGTTCACATTGGGGAGAGATAGGTAAAAAGGACTTTTTCATTCTATATTGTTTTTGGAATTTTAATTATGAAATTTTTATGTTATGTATCCGAGACTAATCAAAAGCTCTCAAAACGCAGATGTGGCACCTTTTAGACCTATAGGGTCATCTCCAATCCAAATATGTGGAGAGGGAGGTGCAACGATAGGTAGAGGAGTAGCGACTGCGGATCTCTAGGAGATCGAACACAACCTCGAGGGATTAACTATGGACATCCCTAACATTACTGTGGATGAGTTACCTCGACGTTACCAACACCATATTGTTGGAATTTCAACATCCATTGATTGACTTCTTCATCGTGTAGCACGTGCAATGGTTTTTTATCACGAGCAACATCCATGATACATATGTATATGAAGCCATGTGCTTCAATATTTTGGTCTCAAGACACACTTTTTGTAACTTTTTGCGTTATAATACAAAACTTCTACTGGCTTACTTGTCTTTATGTGTTTGTGTTTGGATTTATAAATTACACAAATGTCTATCTAAAACATAATTAGATAAAACATCTGTTAATGTGTTTGGATATATAGGAATGTGTTGATATTCAA
>SNQJ01S0157028.1:0-22211 GCA_010110895.2 Picea sitchensis
TAAAACATTAGGCTCATCAAGACAATTGCTAAAAGATAAAATGAAAGCTCTCGGTAGTGTTACACTAAATAAAGCATAAACTTTAACATAGTAGAAGTACATTAATGAAGACATAGGAACAATATTTAGACTACCATTCAATAGAAAAATACACATGTGTACCGTAGCCAAATGCGAAAGCTTCGAAGTTGTTGTCCCGCACGCATTCCATCCAGATCCTACTTGCCAACCGATGTGACCTCACCGGTACCTCCCAGCCAACGCTTGGGGTACTCTTATTCCGCCTGAGCCCCTCGAGCCACAAAGGATCCACGCACATGATACTAGAGAATGATAGAACCAAGATCGTCTCGCAAGGTCGAGCTACCATTCGTTACCTGATCTGGGTATCCCAACTCCTACAAGAAAAAGTTTAGTCAATACTAAATTTAAGTAGTGTAAAGTTACGCAAGGCAGATGTGATCCAGAGTCCTCCTCTGCCATCATTTTTATAGAATTTTTAAGTAATTAGTTTCCCAAAACTTTAATTATATTCCTTTTTCATTTATTTAATTAGGAAAAACCTCCCCGTACACATGTCGCATGATCCCTAGTTGAACCACTAGAAAATCAATCTTATTAATTAATTAGTTATTCCTATTTCTCTCTCACCCACCTAAAGAATTCCTAAAGACACTCCTCGGTGTCCCAAAATCCCTTACAATTCTTAAATGAACTACGCCTTACTTGAATTCCTAGTTGAGTTCATAAATAGAAAGTCCCAAAGGAAATATTCTTTAATAAGTTAGACATTCCTTTTTTTTTCTTTAAGTTTCCCCTTTTCTTTAAGTTTCTCTTTTTGTTTAAGTTTCCTTTTCTTTTAAGTTTTGCTCCATTTTCTTTTAATAAAAATCAATTTAGCAAGTGTAGATAGAAACAACATTTACCCGTTTTCCTTTTTAACTAAAAGTGATTTGCCAAGTGTAGATAAAACAACCATTTACCCTCTTTTCTTTTTAAAAAAAATTAATTTAGTAAATGTAGATAAAACAACCATTACCCCTTTTAAAAATTTAATCCTCTATTATAATTTTTTTTTACTTCCAATAATTAAAGTTTGAATTTCTTCACCCCATTCTTGTTATATGTCTAATTTTTGTTGAGAGGTTACTTGCTTAGACCTAGGTTTTAAATTCACTAGGTTAGGCGACATTTTCATTAGGGAAAAATTGTTTTTTAAATATTACTTATCATATCATTCATTTAAAGGCTGAATGGGTCCTAAGGAGGCATAGTTTTCTAAGCACTAGGTTTATTAGCTTACCGGTAAAAATCACAATGTGCCCTTGAGGACGCACCACATGCTCCAAGGGTACAATTCGCCCTACTTTCTTGTTTTATTTATGCGACATGCCTTTCAAGGCCTTTACCTGCTCAAGGGTTCCAGCCCGACCTCTTTCCATTTATTTGTACAGCGTGCCCTTCAAGAGGCACTACGTGCTCCAAAGGGTGCCTTTCGTCTTTTTCAGTTTTATTTGCGCGGCGTGACCTTCAAGACATACTGCATTCTCCAACGGTGCCACATGCCTCTTGAATGAATTTGGTAGACATAAAACCCCTGGAGTCAATAATATGTCGGATGATCTTGTGGGAGACTAAGGGCCTCTAAGGAATAAGGCCCATGCCTTGTGTACCCCTTAGAATCATCGTGAGTGATTTTCACAGTTTGACCTCAAGACATCATGGGTCTTCTCGAACTAGGTAATTGTTAACCACCTACGATAGAGCCACGGCGGGGAGTGATATTAGGTTGTGGGGGCTCTGCCAGCACTCCCCTCAATCTTTGGTTGTCATCGTGACCCCTCTCAAATGTGAGTGCAGTGCGACGAAGCTCTTGTGAGCACGCATCTATCAACAAATCATATCAACAATAATAATCAATCTTTGTAATATCTAATCATATGTACATATGTCCGCATCAACAACATTCAAATCCAACAATCTACTCGATGACTTCAAGTTACGAGTGCGAGGGTTTTCATCGATGCCTCTGCATCCTCAATTTGAAATTCACGCACGTGAGGAGAACCCAATAAATAGAACCTATCTATGCATATACAACAAAATAACATATCATCAAATCTATAATATCTCATAATCATAATAAAGCGACATAGTATAATAGCTTGGGATCTTGCAAAGCCATTGTCCTAAAATAAGTTATCAATGTTGCAAGAGAGGGATGTTACAAATGACTGATAAATATTAGTTTTATTAGATTTAAAATGTGTGAGATTAATTTACGCACTCAATAACTGTAATACCCATCACTTTATAGATTTAAACATTTAATTTATTTCTAGTTTATGTCAAAATTTGTAATCTGGAAATTATTGGAAAATGCTTATGTGGAACTATGTCATCATAAACATCGATGATTTTTATGGCCATTTTTTTAATTTATTTAATCAACAAGGACAAACTGATTATGGAATCTAGTTACAAAGAGTAAAACATTATTCCCTCGATGAGTAAAAAGGATAAAACTACCCAAATGTTTTTCCATGGGAGAGTGGAACCCTACTCCCAAGGTGTGGGATGTGAGGCAAGAAGATAACACAAAATTAGGCCAAGAATATTCTATGAGTTAGGGATGAGTCCAACCTAAAAAGAATTAGGAAAGATATTAAAGACATGTATGCTATGAGGTAGGATGTTCTTGAATACTTGTGAGGAAAAGAGTTTGATGGTTCAGAGAAGAACCAAAATCTATGAAATTTGAGAAAGATTAAACAACTTTAGTTCCCATGGAATAATAATGATTTAGGTTTGGGGGTGACAAGGACAACATAACAAGAGTCTGTACAATGTTGTTTCATGTAGGAAATTTATTATTTATATGTTTCAACTAGAAAGAAAAGAAACACATCTATTTTAGAAATAAGATTATTTGTTTAGAAAATAAAAACGTTTTGGTTGAACAAAGAAAGAAACATGTTTGCATAATGAATTAATGTATATTAGTGCAAAGTTAAAAAAAAAATCTAATATTTTCATCGAACTGACTAGAAACAAAGAAAACAATGCTTGTAGAACTCGTAATCAGAAACCATTTCAACACAAAATATGGTGTATTCACAAATATTGTAAACGATTAAAGAAAAACCTATGGTTTAAAACAATATAATGAGGTATTATCACGAGATCATCATTTAAAGAAATAACATGGAAATCATAGCATCACCACCTAAGATCTCTAACAAGATGAAGAGAATCTAAACTCAGCGTTATCACCCATCTAATTCTCTCAACATCGTTTTCTTAAGGATATTTCTTATCCTACGGAAAAGGCACATGGGTATTCACCAGAATACAAGACACGATACATCGTTATCAGTGGCCATTGAATTCGACTTTGCACCAAGGGTTTCAATAGAGCCTTCATAGAATTTGAGGCCAAATACTGTTAGACACATTGGAATAATATTCAAGAACAAAACTTAAGGCTACATAGTGTAAAAAAAATCGCTCCTTACCTTAGTATTCGAATCGGCAATGAGCATGTTTTTTGGAAACTTGAATGGACAACGAGCATGCTCTTTGGGAAAGTTGTTATCTCCAACTAACATATCCTTCCATACAAAGGACATTTACAAATTTGTTTTCAAGTTAAATGCCAACAAGAAACCAGATATGAGCTTTAAGCTATCCAACCCTTAATAGTAGAGGAGTAAGCTATCACTTGGAAATATTTGGCATTCATTATAGCTCGGGTTGAGTGAGCCATGCAAACACACAAGAGAAACAACAAAACCCTACGTCATCGAAAGGAATTGATTCAATGAAAATATGATAGAATCGATTACCATGCCACACTTAAGGCTTGGTGTACTCTTAGAATGAGACAGGTAGAAAAATTAATGGCGCCAAGGCGTGGCCTACTCAGACCCTTCCCTCGTGGATAACCATTAACCTAGCTATTTTGTAAACCTGATTCTATTCATGGTTAGTCATTAAACAAGTCGACGTTTAACTCAAGTTCTGTAACATATGACGTGATGGGTGTATGTATCTTTCAATGTGACAGTTGTTATAAAATAAATGTTTTTATGATATCGAGAGACCCACAGGGCCGAAATCTAAAGTAGTTTAAACATTTTCAAAGAGGGGCTTGTAATTTGTTCCACTTTTACCAACTTAGTTTTAAACATTTTCAAAAGAGAAACCATTGATTCGTTCCACTTTTACCAACATAAGATGGTTATAATAATATTATGGGTCTACTATATATATTGCAACTTGGAGGAGGGGTTAAGAACCATCTCCAAAGTTGATATAAGATTTACTTATGAATAGTTTAAATCATTAATAACTGGTATTTAACCAACGGGTCATAATAAAAAAAATTAAAGTTGTCAAAAAACACAATACATTAGAATGAAAACATAGTAGAGAAATTTAATAGAGCAAGTTGCAATACTTTTGAAGAGGAGAAGATCTCTTTTCAGTCAACTAAATTACTTCGCAACATTTCCTCATTCTACACACAACAATGCTTCCCGATGCAATAATAGTGAGGCCTTTGCAAGATACTTTCCCCAATGTTAGTTTTGTTCTGTAATAAGATAAGGGATTTCTTTAAACAACATGTTGGGGGTTTTTGTAATACCTGGATTTTCATAAATTAGTAATTGTTTCATATTTATGTTATTGTGATTATTTATAAATTAGTCTTGATCCATTTTAAACCTTAATCTATCAAATAATTAAGAGATAAAAATTTAATTTGTAAATTTTAATTTATGTGTTGTTATCTAAATATAGGTAAATAATTATTTACTTTTTTAAATTAGATGAACATTATTATTATTATTATTATTATTTTAAATGTAACCTTATCTTATCTAACATTACATGATAACATCTCCCTATAATGAAGTCTAAAGCACCTTACTACCCTCAATACAATAAATATCTTTTAAAATCTACATAGATTAATAAAAGAAAACATGTATCCTCTTTTAGCATTTGAAACCATCCTCTAACCTCCTCAAGTTGAAAAAATTATAAGTACTTTCATTCTTTAGTAAGCAACAAAGGTTCTCATCATTAATGATGACTTGTTGAAATTTCCAACTTTTGAATTACAAAGATTATCATCGATCATTTTTAGGTGTTAAAAAAGTGTGATTTAACTATACTCAAAGGGATATCATTTTACAATTTCTTGTATGCCTTAGTAAGGTCATTAAGGAAAGTAACATTTTATCTTCACAATAATCGAGAAGCTGCATTTTTATGTTTAGGAATTGTGTTTGAAAATTGTTTTGAATAATGAAAGAAGATTATTTAGCATGGGGCATTCGTGTCATTGGGTACCAAATATAAGTTTACTTCCTTTAAAATTCCAAAAGCCAAATAAGAATAAAATAAAAATTTATTATTTCACAACAGAAAACACCACTACTTGAGTATTTTCAATTAAATCCAAATTATACATGATTATAAATTATATGTTTCCTTTTATGCACTTAACCTTACTACATACATGTTTTTTTTTTATCAATACAATTAAATCAAATTATACATGATTATACATTATATGTTTCTTTTTATGCACTTAACCTTACTACATACATGTTTTTGTTTTTATCAATATAATTTGTAGAATACATTATTTATTAAGTTCTTAAAAGATTTAAATAATCTTTTACTTATTAGTAGGTGTAGTTTTATAGTCTCTAACAACAAACATCAATATATACCAATATTTGATGTAATGTTAGAGAGGTAGGGTATGTATACCTCGAAGTAGACTTCTGAGCCAAATTGTTGGGAGGAGAGGGTCTCATACACCAATTTTGTAACATCCTGCTCTTGTGCACACTTGATTAGACTTATTCTTTGAGGACACTTGCGTGCAAGAGATTTGGATCTTTATACTATTGGTTGTTTTGATTATGATTATATGGGGAAACATTTTGGATTTGATGATATGTTATTTTTTGTTGTGTTTACATGCGACAAATGCTATTATTGAGCTCTCGAGGAATATGCGAGGGACTCTTGACGTTGAGGATGTCAATGCATCGATGAAACTTCTTGGACTACGGATCGAGTCAGAGAGTGGGTACATTAGAGTTTTAATGTGACGATGCTGACATATGTACATATGATTGGAATATTATGATGTTGATTATTATTGTTGATATATTTAGGTTGATGGATGGAGGCTAGCGATAACTACTGACCAAACTCACATTTGAATTAAGCGATCCATGACAACCATGGCGGCAGACCTGCTACAACCTACTAGCACTCCCATCATGGATGGTAGGTTAATGATTACCCTGGTTAGAGACCCATGATGTTGTGAGGGTAGAGCTGTGATAGTTGCTCACGATGATTCTAATGGGCCTTAATAAGGAAGGGTCCTTATTCTTTAGAGGTATGAGTCTCCCACAAGATCACATGATGAAGTATTATTGGCTCCCGGGGTTTGACATCCACCAAATATAGTCCAAGGAGGCGAGTTGAGCACCCTTGGAGCATGTAAATGATGAAGATCCGCGTTGTGCAAAACAAATGGAGGTGAGTGGCACCCTTGGAGTGCATTAGTGAATCACGAAGGAGCGATAAAAGTGATTTTAACTTTGGTAAGTTATTAAACTTAGTGCCTAGAAAACTCTGCCTTCTTAGGACCTAACTGGCCTTAAAATGAATGTCACGATGAGTAAGTTTAATACCAAATTTTTCCTTAAGAACTGTAGCCAAGCCTAGTGAAGTTAAAATTATTTGGGTTTCTTGCTCGACATTTGTTGTTAATGTAAGGATTTATGATCTCCCCAAGAGAGACTACCTCCTTTGTGTTTATAGTCTCTATTGCACACAGAGCGCTCCTTGATTATTTATCTGTAGTCCACTTTCCGGGAGCGTTGCAACCATCATTCATTCAAGTTGTCTACTGGCCTTCTTACATTCCGGTGGCGCAACGCTAATTGCACCTGTTAGGCTATTGCCTGTGTTATTAATCTTTTGATGTGTTTTGCCAGTATTCACGATTTACCTTTATTCTTAATCTTTTTATGCGAATTTCAAACATTCTAATCCTTCATTACGATCTGAGTTTTTTTTTTTTTTTTTTAAAAACAAAATATCTCTTAGGCGATTTATTGTTGTGGACTATAAATTGTTTTATTTGGAGTTGGTCTGATCTGCTGGTGTCCATAATGAGTTCAGGCTCCCACCCTTACCTGTGTTTTGTTAAAACCTGCGATTGTGTTTTATTCTGGGTAGATTTTGTTTCTATAACGACGTTTTAAAAGCACGGCAGAACTTGTTTTCTTACAATCTTTTAAACCGCGTTTTAATTGTTGAGCAGAACTGGTTTTCTTTTAATCTTTTAATTGCGTTGAGGGTAGTGGCAATTCTTGTGTTATTATCTGAAATTCTGAGTAAATGGCACTGTTTGTTGGGTTTTTCTTAGACGAACTTTAATTAGAATTTTAAATATTACCCAATCCTATGAGTGAATGGCATTGAAAAATGCATGTCAATTCTCATGAAATTGAATTCCAGTTACTGTCAGTAGGCGGATTACAATTACGTAGGCGAATTTTAGCTTTGATCTAAATCGAAATATCTGAAGTAGTTGGCAAGTGGCGGTTCCTTGTTTTATAATGAATTTAAATTTCTGTCTGATGGCAAACTTTAATATTGTGGTGTCTATATATATCGGTGTTAGAGTACAGGTCAATTTTTGTGGCTTTATGAAACCGTTAGTGTTTATGAGATGCATGTAAGCCCATGGTTTTCTCTTGGGTTTTTAATAGCATCCAGATTGTTTACTTTCAGCACCATAACGAGTTACTTTTATAAACTTTGAAAATTTAAATCATTTTTCTCAACAACATGGGATTCTTTTTACCTCGGCAAATATCATCTTAAAATGATCAAAGGTCTTGCATTTTTCTTAATATACAAGGAGTTTATTTATTTTACAGGAGTTAAACATGTTTTCTAAAGTCGCCATCAACATGTAGCTTGACAATAGTTGCCATGTTGTTTACAGAATCCTTGCATTGGTTTGCGCTTTACTTGACTTGTTATAAGTTTATTGTCAGGTGCTTTGGATTGGCTAGTTTAACTCAAAATTTCTGGACAAGTCGATTTTATTATAGCGTACACGGTACAACGATTAACTAGATTTAGGCTTTTGACGTATTATGGGTTGGAAGCTCTTCTTAGACATTAATGGTTAAGTTATGAATGATATCATGACTTATTATGCTAATATGGTTCAAGGATTGTATTGCCTCTAATACATTTGTGTAACTGATCATTCCTTTCGCCTGCCCTTGTATTCAATTTGGATAGTTTAATTTCGTTCACGATATGTATTAGATCATCTAGCATGATGACCAATTCAACTATATCTTCTAGCTTTTGTTTCAATGTTAGCGATGATTAATCTTCAGAATCTAGCAGCCAAGACTTTCATTCATGGGATTTACAAGGGCTAATTTAGGCAATGAGGTTACCATAAGATAGAAGTCTTCTCATAAAAGAAATATGTTCTTAAGTCATCATATCATTGACGCCTAATTATTTGTGCTTCCAATCGATAAGGTTGTAGTTCTATACTTTAGATAGAGGATGTTGTTTTAATTAAGTGCATTAACTTTCATTAAGTTGCATAAGTGTGGCGGCATGGTCCTTATGATATGATCATTGTGCGCTTTGAAGGATAAGTGCTTAGGGTACCCTAGTTGGATCGTGTGTTGCCTCATGATGATGACTTGATTACTAGTGATGGTGAATTGTTCTTCGCTAGCCGCGAAGGATTAAGTTTATGTTTAGCTTGTTGATGGTTGTGTTTGTATGATCTTGATGTTGTTTTTGTTTAGTCATTTTGGACTTATTGTGTTGGGCGGGATGTAAACACCTCCTTGTTTCTAAGCCTTGAGATCTTAAATGGTCAAAATCGATCCATAATGTACTAGTATGCTAGGTGTTATTAACTTTGTCATTATTATCTTCTTGTTTCAAATTTGATATCTAACTTGAAAATGACCTTAAAATAGAATTATTATTATTTATTTATAATGAAAATTACTTTTTACTTATTAATATACCTATTATTATAACTACCTAAGTTAAGTTCAAGTATATAGTATTAGGTTAGCCTTGACTTGCTATTAGTTTAGACATTGACTCAAAAAGTTTAGTAATATTCTCAAGTTTAACTTTGGAAAATCAATTTATTTATTTATTTTGGTGTTATTTTTAAATCCATTTATCTAATGAATAATTGGTCTATGAATTAGAAGGCTTATTGGCCAAGGGTGGGTGCTTTAACCATTGTTTTCTTCCAAAATTAGAAGGCTTATTGGCCAGGGGTGAGTGCTTTAATCATTGTTTTCACTAAAATATCTTGACCCCTCTCATCGAGATGCTCAAGATCCATTAATAGAATGCAAACTATACCATCTTATCACTGCTGAGCACACTCACTCCGTCTGACTGTGAATTGGATTCGCTCGCGGAATCACTTAAGGTCGGCAATCGCAGTTATCAAACTTCATGCATTTGTTATTGCAGTGACAATGCCATTAGAGTATTTATTAAATTATAGTCTATAACTATACGGCCAACAAAATAGCTGTTGGTGAATGTTAGAAAGGTTAAGAAGATGAAACAAATCCTTAAAAGAATATATTATATTTTATTATCTATTAACAAATAAATTGTTGAGCTTCATTTATCTCGTGTTAATATTTTAATTTTTGTTAATCATACGTGACAATCGGTTAGCTATCAAGTAATTTTTAAATATGATTAGGTAATGTAAAAATAAACCACATAAATGATGTCTTTATAATATCTAAGAAGTTAATGATTGAAATCCCAACCATTTATTTTGTGATACTAAGAATATTCTATACATATTTAATCTTGTCCATAGCAAACTTATTAAACACTAAATCCTATTAAAATATGTCCATTGTCAATGAATTGTGCACCTTTGGATAAATATATATTTACCTATATAGATAAATATATATTAATGGATTGTACCATAAAGAATATAATAATTCGCGTACCAAAATGCTTTCCATGTGAGCATTTGATATCTACCGTTGTCATTGTATGGAACTCCTCACATTCGAAAGGATAATATATTGTAGGAGTGGTAAGGATTGTTGTGATAAGAATTGTTGTAATTATGTAGCTTCCCTCGCCGTTTTATTTATTTGTTGCCGATTATGTTGCTGGATAATAAGACCTTGTCAACCCCTTACCTATTCAAATAGTAATTGTTTATTCCAAAATAGCAACTTCTTTAAAGTAATGACCAAAGAATTACCATAATCCATACAAACTACTGACATGTGCCTTACCATCATCAATGCAATTTCTCTAACTACTGACAACGACATTAAGCATTGGTTTTGAACTAGGCAAACGTTATGGTTACTCTTCAATGTGAACTAGACAAGGTACAATATGGTTTTTATTATTAAATCAAGACCACAAGTTAATTACCATGGAGTAAAGTTAATGTGGCCTCATTAAGGGTTGTTTAAGGTCCTCCCTTCACCCAAAACATTTTTTTCTAGTTTGGTTCTTCAAGATGAACCCTACACCCCAATAAAAATTACAATTACCTTAGACAATTTGTTTCCTCAATTTCCTCCCTACACCCTAATGAATCCTTCTCTTTTTTTTTCCTCGTGGCTTTCCCTTCACCTAGAAAACTTCTCTTAGTTGGGTTCCTCTAGAGTCAGCTACACACCAACAATAGTCTCTTTCAATTATTTTCTTAGATATGTTCTGTAGTCAACATTGTTGATAGAAAATGATCTTTTTTAAGCGTCAGTTAAATTTATGCATGAGTTGGTTGCATTTAGAATTAAAGGAGCATTTTAATGAAAAGAATGTTGCTGCAGCCATATGAGCATGAAAAACAAATGAACAATAAGAACATCAAACCATAACAACAAGCGATATGAAGTTGACTAGGATTTTCCTCGTCTTAGGCATTTGTCTCGATTAGGAAGGTTTCTTATTAATATTCAATGCTTTGAATTACAAAGGAAAGGCTTACATAACATCTTCTGAAACCACCTTTCAGATCTACAATTTATGGACCGAAACAAACTGTTCCATTGGGTGGAATAGGAAGTCACGGAGACTTTGAGTATGAAATTAAAATGCCTTCTTGGCTCGACACCTTGGATTAAGACTTGATTTTTTTTTTACGATCTAGTCGGATGCAAAAACATAATCTATATTCAAAATCCCCTCGAAATTCTACAACTTTTGAGTATAAATTCAACCGGCTTCTTAATAATTACCTCGGAGGCATCCCTCGACCACGAATCGATGTTACACCTGTGAGATCGATACGGTACATACAACCTCAATTTGCCATAAACTTAGCGTTTCTCGATTTCTAATACGCGTCTAAATAAGATGGACTCATGGAGATTTAGTGAGTTGCCAAACTTAAAGAGCTAGTTAAGAGATTTAGCGAGATGCCGCTAGATTTGGAGGATCTCAGCCATATATGGTGGCTCGCTGGGTTGGTGGAACTAAAGCAAATTAGTTGACCTTCTAGAAGAAGGTGCCATGTGGCACCTCCTCATTAGACCACATGTCACCTCATCATTGGCCAGTACTACATCATTTCCCACCACATTAGCCTGCACAATCATCATACGAATCCCTTGTGTCATTTATATGACTTTCGCATCATGGTACAAACTTCCCGTATGGGTCGTATGGTCCATGTCATCTCCATTAGTTGGCATGTGCCATGCAATGCGAATGCCATGTCATCATATGGACTACCGATGTCCAAGATATGCAGTCCACATCATCACCACATCATTCACAATGTGTCATCTGTACGACTACCATGTCATCTGCCAATTTCTCCACGTCATCATTAATGCGCCGCGTCACTTTACCAGTCACCTACCATGTGTATTATCCATTATGACTACCCGCGTCATATTTTGTACAATACGTGTCACATATATAGAGTGCCATGTGTTACCCTACCACGTGTCAACATCCTTACAGTGCATGTGGCTTATTCTGATTGTACGTGTCACTTTACCTCATACTAGTCAAGTCATCTGAAAATAAAGAATTTGGCCGACACATGTCAACATCTAGTGTTTACATGTGTCATGATGATAATCATTTGTGAATGTTATTTTACCGGTACTTTGATTGGTTGACTTTGTCTTTTTTGTCTTTTTGACTTGAAATTCAGATCGCCATAATGTTTGCATACAATGTCCATTTGTTGAAAAACATATATGTTCGAAATCGACTCGACGAGCCTAATGCGATGGGATTAGTTTCCTCTGATTTCGATAACTTCTATTTTTAGGCATTGCTCAATCCATTTTGTATCATTCCTCCCCACTAATACCCTTTTTCCTCAAAGGATAACAAGTCATCGATTGTGGATAGGCCTCCCCCCACTTGTCCTTTGTCTTAAGCTATGTCTTGTGCATATGTCGCATCATAATCGGTTGCATAATAACCATGGAAATTGAAAGCATATTGTTTGAACTCGTTCATCTTCGCGAATCCACTACCATCCATGTAAATCATTAGCAACAATAACATTAGAAATATGACTGAAAATGAACAAATATGTTTGATGTGATTGCACGACATTAACTTATCTTGAAGCAAAGTATGGTTGAATTCCCATCCTACAACCATCTCATGTCCATGCTTAATATCAACTTCTTTACTTAGCACAAGTATATGTGTATTGCTTCCATAAGATGCCTTCTTTAATTGTTCCATTGTGAGAAGAGATTGTTTTTCTTTTTATGTGATGAGCATGTACAACATATTCATTGTCTTCAAATTAAGTGATATTGATTGTGTTCCATATAGAAGATTGTTTTGCGATCATATAAATAAGGGGCTTCTAAGACCATTCACATGGTTCTAAGCGGATCCACCACATGTTACTTCATCCACATGCTTAGATGTAATTGAAAACTTTATGATCATTCCTTTATTATGGGGAAATTTGTAGCAGTTTCATATCCAATTTAGTGAATAAGGTTTTGTGATGCATCTTAGTTTCTAATACCAATTTCTTAACCACTTTCTCTGAAATTAAGTTATATTGAAATCCACTATATATCAATGTATTGATTTTAGTATATTTCATTATGACACTATTGGGTCGCTAAAGTACCATCTTTTTACCAACCTTTCACTTAACTTTCAAGTCACTTTCCTTCACTTTTAACCATATTTTGCTTTTCCACACCCTTACATTAAACCATTTCCTTGATTACATGGGTTTTAGACATGTTATTTTCCAATGCATCTATTTTTAGTGTTTTGAGTGAATTTATGATTAAATATTGGAAAAATGACATGTTTACACTTATATATGAAAGTGGGATGAGTTTCATGATGATTACAGGTGTATTTGAGGAGCTCCAACCAAGTCAAACTTGATATGAAGCCTCGAAATTCAATTTTCTCTTCAACCCCTTGAAGTTTGATGAAGATTTGGAGATTTACTCAAGTATATTGGATGGAGATTAATCATGAAAAGAGAGATTTGTGAGGAAAGTTTTGGGAATATCCTTGATAGATTGGCAGGCACATGGTTGTAACAAATGAGATATTTATTTGGATCTAGAAGGAGAGATTTGTGGATCTAAGTTATCTTAAACTTTTGTATAAATAAGAGTGCCTCCTCCATTTCAAAGGAGAGGGGCGGCTTGGAGAATTGTAATTTTATTCCATCATAAGTTGGAATAAGAATCAAGCTTTCTTTCCACTTTAGTTTCCATTCTCTAGTTTATATTTAGAATTCTTTAGTTTGTGTGTTACTTTGTTCTTGGGAGAATTGATCTCACTCCAAATGAATCATAGTAGCATTTTCTTCATGTTCTAATGCTTTGAATAGGTTTATATGCTTTATTGTTTTATTAGAATTATTTGATGATCTTGATTGTTGATAGGTTATTTGAAACATTCCAAGAAGACCTCTGAAAGGGAGCTAGTGTTTTCAATACCTACAACAACTAAGCCTTTTTTAGGTGTATTTATTTTCAATGCATGATTGTCTACTTGATGATCTTGATTGTTGATAGGTTATTTTAAACATTACGAGAAGACCTCACGAGAAGAAAGGGGCTAGTGTTTTCTTTCCTACAACAACTAAGTCTTATTAAGTGGAATGAAAGAGTTAAGATTTGATTAAATTTTCTTAGATTAGAGTTGGTCCTACTCCTGCATATATTTTGTTAGCATCATCCGCAGGGCACTTCTGAGCATCCCTGGTGATAATTAAATGAAAGCAATTTAAGCAATTGAATTGCCCCAACATTTTAATGAGGATGATGCTAAAGAGGATTAGGCATTAGGAATTTAATTTAGTATGTTTGTTTTCTTTGGTTTGATTGATGCAAATAAAGGAGCTAACTCGTGATGAAATGACATCTTGGTGTGAGAAGATCTTAGTAACATGAGGGAGTTCAGTTATATGATTGTTTTTAGTTTTTTGTTTCATGATTATTTTTCATCACAAAAATTCATTCATTCCCCACAATTTTCATTGGTAGTGCGGTAAAGGCACCTTGTTTACTAACCATTTATGGACAAAGGATCTAAAATGCAGCCCAAATACTACATTGAGGAATGAAATCAAGAAGCTGATTCGCCACAATATCATAAAATTCTTCAAAGATCTTTCGGCAAATCGAAGGTCAAGTCGATTTAGCATATCCTTACAAACAATCAGGTACATTTTTCAGGTTGGGATATGAGCATTTCAAAATTCTAATGTAGTAAATGGATTCATTGGAAGCATGGATATACTTAAAAATTAAAAATAAAATAGTTTTTTTTTTTTTTTTTTTTATAAAATAAAATAACTTTATAATTTTCGAGGATAAATTTGATGTTTTGTGGTGCAGTAAGAACCGTCCATCTACTAACCCTTGGCAGGGAAGATTTGCAATAAAACAAATGATTGAGAACAAGGAGGCGAAGCAGAAGATCACAAATGAAAAGAATTAAGGAAGATCTCTGAGGCGACCTGCATCGAGGAGGAGGGAAAACAAGTGGAGTTTGCTTGAGCTACAAAATTGTGATGCATGAGAGGTAACCATTTTTTTATGTTTTTCAAGTGGTAGATTTCGAAATAAGTATGATCTCTTCCCGCGCCTTGTTTCGATCTGGAAGATCAGAAAAGAGGATTTTGAAGTTAGTCCTCAATGTCTATTTTAATTTGAAAATTTCCAACGTCTTTGCAACAAAATTTTAATTCCATATTTAAAAATCGAAAAATGTTGAGTCTAGGGTGTTTTTGGAGTTGATATAAAACCTATGACAAGTTGTGCAATGGCCTTTTATTTTGTCACTATAGGTATAGATTTGTTTTAAAATAAAAATATACATAAAGTAAAAACAAAAATAATAATAAAAAATTAAAACAATAAATAAAAGTTTTAATCCTAGTTATATTTAAACTAGTGTATTAACTAGTTTATTAGTTTTAAACTATAGTGGAAACTAAATAATAATAAAAAACACAAAAACTAAATTAAAAACATTGTTTTATATATATATATATATATAAACAATTTATAATAAAATGTATATATATAAAAACCAAATCATATTTTTTTTTTTTTTTTTTTTTTTTAACAAATAAAATAAAATAATAAAACTTAAAAAACCACAAACAATGCTTATCGTCGATGGATTTGGATCTGATCGGAAAGAAGAATGGAAACCTGAGTGTCGAGGTAGGATTCTCTCCCTTAGTCAACTAACCAGAAGGTGCGTTGTTCTACCTAGAATGAAGAGAACTAGATCCAAAAAGTTTCTTTCCACTCTTTGGCCGCTGTAAAGAAGGTTGTTATCTTCGGTGTTCCCGGGGCCTTTAATCCTGTATATAGTCGGGAACACGTTCTGGGATTTGTTGAGAGTACCAAATCATTGAAGGCAAAAGGTGTGGACGACATTATCTGCATAAGTGTGAATGACCAATTCGTGATGAAGGAATGGAAAATCCGTACACAGACAACAAACATATCAAATTTCTTTCTGATGGATCTGCTGATTACATAGTTGAAACTCTGATTTGTGAAACGGTAGATCGATGGTTCAATCCATTGGACCGTTGCGAATTTCAAGTGATTGTAATCAAATGAAAATATGGAATTTTGGTGGGTTTGTTATAACTTGACGTGTGTCTTGATAGTTGAAGACGTTAGCATTGTAAGGCATAAATCTCGTAGTCAATATTGGCCATTGCTCCATTTTATACCACGTTTCAAATTAATTCGATTTAAATTCATTTATGCATGTTTTCTATAACAACTCCAAACTCGCCAATGGTGAACCCGACGTGAAAACAATTTGTGTATGCATTGGAAATTTGTGTATGTTGTTTATGCTGTGTATGCATCCTTGTGCTTACTGTGTCGGCAATTTAAAGTTTTTTGGCCAAAACATGCAAGAAAGCACATGGGGCCCGACATCTTCTCCATGGCCAACACGGGCCCTAACACTAACGACTATCAGTTCTTTATCTGCACTACATAGACCTCATGGCTGGACGACAAGCACATCATTTTTTGAGCAAGTTGTTAAGGGCCTAGATGTGGTGCACGAAATCGGGGAAGTTGGCTCCTGACCTGGCGGAATTTCAAAGCTGGTTTCCATTGCCGACTGTGGGTGAATTCTTTTGAATCTTCATTATTTACCTTCACCATTTTGTTGCATCAGTTCTTAGGGTATTATTTCGCTGCATATTTTTCCAGGGTTTGGTAACTATAGAGGTAGTATTTATATTTGTTGGACCGTGTGCTGGAAATGAAGGCTTAGATATGGAAGAATCTTGGCGATGAAGTTAACGTTGAAATAGGCAAGAATTGACTTCAATAAGTGCAAAGATACAGGGTGTATGGCGAAGATTTAACACTTTGTTAAAAATCGTGTGAAAAATCTGTGCTTTTAATGATGAGAATCGTGCTTCGGGAATTGACTTCAATAAGTGCAAAGATACAGAGTGTATGGCGAAGATTTATCACTTAGTTAAAAATCGTGTGAAAAATCTGTGCTTTTAATGCTGAGAATCGTGATTCGGGGAAGAATCAAATCTCAGATGCGGAGTTAAGAAAAAAAATTCGGGAGACTACCGGTGACAAAACCAAATTGAGTTTGCATACTCTTCCAATAATCCACCAGTGGTGATATTTAACTGAGTTTTAGTTACACACCAGTGGATGTTTTCAAAGTGATTTTTAGTTGAGTTGGACAACAGCTCTGGAAGACTACCGGAATGAAATGAAAACTAAGTTTAGTAAATCAGTCGGTGAGCAAATAAAACCTTGCTTTAGAAGTTACACTTAGAATTGAAAAAGTGCTTAAAACAAAAATGAAGGCAAAGAGTTTTCTTAATCATCAAAGATACTGAAAGGATTTCAAAAGTGAAAACTATGAGAAAAAAACTTTTGGGTTGTGCAACTAGGATCCACTGAAAACAAGTGTTTTATTTCTCATTACGGGACCAAATCCAAATTAAAACTCAAAGAAAATAACTCAAATATCGATCATTGAATGCTTAGAAAAACAAAGGGAAGTCAAAAAAAAAGAGGGGGTCCCAAGTCATCAACATTAGAGGCTGGTTGAGGGTTTTGTATCTTTGGAGTCCAAATAGCTATTGCTCAAATTAAAAACATGTGGCACATCACCTCATATCTAAATTACGTTGCATTCATTCACAGATATCAATATCGATTACAATAACATATTAGATATGTTGTGTTTCCTTTATCTCTATCGATTTCTTTCGGTAACCAAAAAAGGAGAACTTTCTCCAAAAAGAAAGTGAAGTGTCGTTTCTTCTAAAAGGCAAAGTATTTCCATTATTGTTATACAATCATGTGTGCAATTTAATGGTCAGGTCATTTGATTTGTATAGTGGAGGTCATGTGTTCAATTAGGTTTACTCCGCGAATCTTTTTTATCATTTGTCCACATAACTCAACAATCAAATAATTTAATTGAATATATCATATGTTTGCCTTGTTGGTGGAAGTGTTTGGTTATGATTCATAAGGTTGGGAGTTCGATACATGTGGAGTTGGTTATAATTAAATCAATTTTGATCAAAAGGAGGCCACCATGTGGCATCTTCTGCTTGGTCCATATGGTGACTTCTCATTCACCCACATGACAACACTTCATTAACCCATGTGGAAATCCTATGTGAACATGTGACAACCCAATCACCTTCCATGTGTTCATCTTTTCCACATGGTATCCTTATAACGCTTATTGTTTCCTAAAACTTCAAAGCGCCAATAAAAAAAAATTCATACAGAGTTTGTTTGAGGTAAAGAAAATGTTGTTGGAAAGCTCTACACAAGGGAGGAATTATCATCAACATTTGGAGGATATTAAATTTTTGGTCATTTTTTTTTATAACCAATAGACTTCAAAAAATTCTTAAGAACATCATATCATTAAAAAATGCTTCTAGTTTGGCTTTTGAATCACTGAAAATGAACATCAAACGAAGAAGTTATCAAATAAACACTGACGGGTAGTCAGTGCGTACTTCTAGACATGTAAAAGTGCATTTAATTTTTTATCTTTTTCCTTGGATTTTTCTATTTAGCACTATTTCTGAATTTTGTGTATGTATGGTGAAAAGTACGATCACCTATATTCTTGATAAACTCATTTTGTGCGAGTTAGTGCTAAGTTTTTCGCGGAGTTTGGGATGATGAAGAGACCAATTTATTCACTAGTGGTTTTCAAGACCACATACTCTTGAGAAAAGAATGTCCCAATGAAATCATGAAGAAGTCAATATCAATATATTCCAGACAATAACCATCATACCATTGCTTTCAAAAGAAGCCTTTGAACCGACCTGTGATGATTCATCTTTTTTCCTTTGAGCCTAACATGTTGAACTCAATCCTAAACTTTTCATCTTCCCTATCGCTACTATATGGCTTCAACGGGTTTACCCAAGTTTCATACTTTCTTGCCTTAGTTTCACTCACCCCTAACCCATGAATAAAGTCAATTAGCTCACTTACCAAGCTGAGTTACCCCCTTGTCATTTTCCTTTTGCCAAATAAATCATGCTTGATCTTTCATCTATGGTCCTCTAAATCGTTACTTTGTACTAGTTAGATGATGGGGGATTACTTATGGCCCTCAATACGACAGAGTCTTGACCCTTCGACATCAGCACATCATGCGGGATTGAGACTAGAGACCTTTGATTTACCTTAGTGCATTCCTTAATGGCAAGTTCTTTCGCCAATAAGCAGTGGGAATACATCAATGTCTGTTTGTTGGATCTTCTAAATCAATATGAGACACATTTATTTATTACCTAGTAAGATGTGCTTGGGCATCTTGACTCTCATTGACATTAATGGTGAGTAGTCACGTGTGGTTAACAACGCATTTCATCAATGGTTTAATTGTCCAGGCATAATTTCTTTCTATGTTCGACATAGACAAAATTTATTCACATATATAATAATTATGCCACGATGCGGATATGAATAGAATATGTGGTTCCATGAGCACTCACAATGAATTGCAATGGTGTTCCGATAAATCAAATGTTGACTCTGATTCACTTCCAACAATAGTTCCGCAATATGTTGGTACATTTGTACCAATTTCAGATCTCATTACATGTTCATACACTCAAGAAGATCATATTATTTTACACTTACTGCTTACAATATTGATAGTTTGTCACACAGACAACCATAAAAAAAAAATGTTGTTACATAAAGAAATACTTATAGTTTGTCACAAGAACCAACCACAAAAAGCGGTTTCCACTTAGATATCTTTCAACAAAGAAGGTTCCATCACACAATTCAAAAAATTCAATGCAAGGTTGCATGAGGGTACACCTTAGTTCAGGGAGTATGTTGAATTATTAGAAATTACCATCTTTTACCAACCTTTCCTTAACTCAAGTCACTTTTCACTTCACTTTCAAACCATATTTAAGCTTACACCCATGGATGATTTTAGGGGCTACATTTTAAAAATGGGCTAATTTTCCATGACATTTCCCAAAAAAAAGATTTGCTGTTTAAAATGGTCATGGAAATTATATGGGATAAAATTATTTTTCCTTAAAAATCGTAAAATTTTATAAAAATAGATAAAATCCTTAGAAATTTGAATATTTTTACAAAATGTCGCCAAACATTAATAGTTTGCATATGAAGGATTAGTAAGAATCTCAAGGTTTCTACATTTAAAATAAATTTCCATCTTAAAATCATCCCTACCCACACCCTTACATTAAACCATTTTCATTATTGCATGGGTTTTATACATATTATTTTCAATGCATCTATTTTAGTGTTTTGAGTGAATTTATGATTAAATATTGGAAAAATGACATGTTTACACTTATATATAGAAGTGGGATGGGACTCATGATGTTCTGAGGTGTTGAAGACTCCAACCAAGTCAAACTTGACCATTAAGCCTCAAATTCGAATATCCTCTTCAACCCTTGAAGATTTGATGAAGATTTGGAGATTTACTCAGTATCTTGGAGGAGATTAATCATGAAAGAAGAGATTTGTGAGAGGATTTTTAGAGATATCCCACTTGATAGGTGTGGTATGGTTGCAACCAAATGAGACATTTGTGGTTATAGGAGAGATTTGTGGATCTAGTTATCTTAAACTTTTGTATAAAATACTAGTGCCTCCTCCATTTCAAGAGGACTCTTGGAGCATTACATCCAACTTATGATGGAATAAGAATCAAGCTTTCTTTTCACATCGGTTTCCATTCTCTAGTTTAGATTTAGAGTTATTTAGTTTATGTGTTACTTTGTTGGGAGAATTGAGCTCACTCCAAACAGATCATAGTAGCATTTTCTTCTTGTTCTAATGCTTTGAATAGGTTTATATGCTTTGTTTTTAGTAGAATTGTTGATGATCTTGATTGTTGATAGGTTACATTTGAAACATTCCTAGGAACCTCCTAAAAGGTAACTATGTTTCATGCCTACAACAACTAATCCTTTTAAGTGTAATTATTTTCAATGCATGAGTGTTTGCCGATAATCTTTATTGTTGATAGGTTTTGTGAAACATCACGGGAGGACCTCCTGTAAGGGAGGTCCTCTCAAGATGTTTTCTTTCCTACAACAACTAAGTCTTGATAAGTGGAATGAAAGATTTAAGATTTGATTGAATATTCTTAGATTAGAGTTAGATGCCTACTCATGTATATATTTTGTTGGCATCATCACAAGCTTTCGAGCATCCTTGGTTGATAATTGAATTAAAGCAATTTAAGCAATTGAATCGCCTTGTATGACATATATGAAACAATTTACATATTGAATCAAAGCAATCACCAATTTTACCTGTTAAGCCAACTATTTGGGTTGATAATTGAATTAAAGCAATTTAAGCAATTGAATTGCCCCAACATGACCCTTATATGAAACAATTTACATATTGAATCAAAGCAATCACCAATTTTACCTGTTAAACCAACTGTTGTAATTTTAGACTTATCACCTGAAGCATACCCCAAGTTTATTGCTCGTGTTGATGTTACAACTATTTTCCTCCCTTTCCTCTCTTTGAACCACTTTGGTCTCTTCTCTGGCTACAATTGCCTGCAGTTCTCATCATCATGCCCTTCTTTATTTCAATAATTGCAAGAGAGCTTCTCTTTCTCTACTGTCATTGAATTTGCTTTCTCCCCATTCCCTTTTCCTTTTTCATCTTTATTTGAAGATGATTCCCTCGATACACTAACTCTAGTTTTTCCTATTTCAATGTATGTTGCTTGGACATAAATATCATCTGTATTATTAGGTCCAAACATAAAAACAATATTACAAATATAAGCAGGAAAACCTCCTATATACTTCATAATAGTTTCTTGTGTAATTAATGGAACATCCGACATCAAATCTGTAATGTACCACAATTTACCCAAAATAATTTTTTTTTTATTAGTCCCTGAACCATCCTCCCTAAACCATCCTCCCCTCGACCTGGAACGTTTGTACAATCATATGCGATAGAGGAAGAGACTCTAGTTCTCCCACCGTGAGTTGAGTACAACATTTCATTAAACTCTTCCTATCATTCATTATTCTATTAAAGGTTCTGTCCATTCTTCTTTTATTATACAATACTAAT